>JAJHUR010140506.1:92209-116014 GCA_027495735.1 Lutjanus campechanus | reverse complement strand
GGAAATCTGTGAAAACCTGAATTATAATGTAGTGTTTTCAAGGTTTGAAAAGTGCTTGAATTTTGGATCAAGTGCTTGAAAATGCAATTGCATTACTTTGATAATAAATTGCTAAATGACTGAGTAGTTAATTTTTTATCTAAAGAAATAAAATAAGTTGAATATAGGCTCCAGAGAAGTTTTCAATGGGTAGCATTACATGGTTCACAGAAGTAAGACAGTTATAAGGCTAAACTGACTTTTACAAATGATTGAAATGCTGTATAGGCTTATCATCTTATAAAATTAATGTATGTTCTTTGCTGCGCAGCAGCTATAATTTCTCTTTGTTTTCTTCTGAAAAGTCTCATTCTACTCTTTTTTTTCTTCCCCCTCAGACACCAGTAATAGCTGTGGTGGGAAATGATGCATGCTGGAGTCAGATATCCAGAGAGCAGGTTCCCATACTCGGCAGCAATGTGGCATGCGGCCTTGCATTTACAGGTACGGGTTGTGTGGCTGCTTGTAGAACATGGGCAGGTTATATCCCACACTATCAACAAAATCAGTTAATATTTATGTATGATGATATTTGGGCAGTTAGTAACTGGCAAATGATATTTCCCTCTCCTTTTTGCAGATTATCATATAGTGGCAGATGGTTACGGTGGCAAGGGCTACCTTGTAGGGCGTGAGGACGAGGACAGGCTAAACGACATCATCAGACAGGCTCAGAAGGAGAGCCACGAGGGCAAGGCTGTACTTCTCAATGTTCTGATAGGGAAAACCAACTTCAGAGAGGGCTCTATCTCTGTATAGAGCAACAGTGCAGTCCTCTTCCTTCACCCTTTGGCTCTCAGGCTCAGCAGAATTTCAGAGAACAGGAAGATACTGTTGGATACTGAGTAGAGCCAAGCTCTGACCAGACCTATGCTGATCCTTTGTGCCCTTAAAGCCATATTTCACTTTGATGATAGGTATGCTGATTTCCTACAAGAGTTCATGAACCATCAGTTGCACTTAATTCTCTCATCAGACAAGTCAAAAATCATACCAGTAACACATCTGCAAACACCTGACATAACTCTGATATTTCATTATCAAACGGTGACTGTTCAAAAATCTGCAATTATTATTATTATTCTAACAGTTAATATAATTCATAGCCACTTAATCTGTCTCCATATGTTTATTTCAGTTATTTAGTATTCAGTTCTGATTCAGTGAAATACAGTAGCTCCAGATCTGCCAGCCTAGAAACTAAAGCTTTTGTTGTGCGTCATGCTACTGTCAGGTTCATGCTGTGCTACTTAAGCTAACTGCTGCATTCTAAGAAGGGAAAGAGTGAAGAGTAAGAAAATCTTGCATTGTTTAGGGATTTTACCTCTTCAGGAGCTTGGGTTATATTTTTGACCTTCATACAGCCTATTATCACTTTCTTGCAAATAAACCAGTGACTGATAATCATTCGTAAGAGAGAGCATTGGTTTAAGTTCTCAAATGCAACCAGTATGCCTTTTCTCCTGTTAACAAATGAACATGGAGCCTTTTTATGAGGATACATGAAATCTTACAGTTGTAATGTACTTTATCGGTTGATGATTTGGGATAAAAATGGGTTAAATGGAAAATATTTTTTGAATGTCTCAGGCGGACAAATGGTATGCCTTTAATGTCTGATTGTGTCTTGAAATACATTAATATGTTTAGATTGAAAACATGTCTGCTGATTCAGTTATGTATTTAAACAATATTTAATACTAACTTGTATGCATTGATGTGGGCTATCATTTAAAATATGCCTCTACACAATATGTATTGCACTATAATTATAACTTATTTACTCACCAGGTGGACACATCTGTGGATCATCTCACTCCGATATATATTGATGTTTGATTTGGTACTTTGAGCGAGGTGTGTCAAACTTTTGATTAGGAAATGTTCATTTGGATAGATTCTCAAATAAACTGAAAAAACAATGGTAGTAAGGAGTTGGCTTTTGAATTATGTATATATATATATATATATATATATATATATATATATATATATATATATATATATATATATATATATATATATATATATGTATGTATTTGCTCATTCAACAAAACCTACAACCAGATTTACATTAGACAGAACACTAGAAGATTTAAATTGCAAATATTTTTGTCCACAAATACTTCAAAAGTGCAGTTTTCATTTTAAACAGAGGGTGGCAGGCTAGTAGTACTTTTACTGAAACAGTCTATGCTGACGTGTTCCTGTTTAGCATAAGTTATGTGAAAAACTATATATTAGGAGAAAGTAGCTGGCCATATGGAAAAACATCAGCTGTTGGGTGTATCAATAAATGCCAGCTTAACTACACAGCATTTGATTCATCAGGTGAAATCAAAATATGGTATTATCTTCAATTATACAAATAAAGTAAAATTGAGCATATACTCAGCCTTGCTGAAAGTTTTGATTCTATTTATTTTTCATTGAAATTGACAGATTGGTGTTGATATTTTGTTTCCATAAATTTCTGAATTAAGTTATATTAGAAAATGGCAACGGCTGCAATTGACTCAATAATTTATAAGATGCAGGCAGTGTATATGCAAAAAGCAACATGTAACACTTGACAGCAAACTGTATTTTACAGTAGGTTGATCTTTGCTGTTTAGCCGCTTTCCTGTTTTTGACGTCACAGAAAGGCGGGCCTAGCTTTTGCTGCTTTCACATGCTCTTTGTAAATCTGCCTTTCCTAGCGTTGAAATCATAAATAAATGACCTGTTCCTTCTAGTTAAAATAAAGTGATCTTGATCTATTTTGTGATGCAAAGGAGGATTACATATTAGAATATTTACGTTCATATATGCATATAGGTAATACAGAATAACAGTTGACCGTGATCGGAATGGCCTAAAGCCTTGTAACAAGCTTGATCTCGATATGAAAATAGATGAAAATTTTGACTTACATGTACGCTGTTTCTGGCTATAATTGATAAGTATATTGAATCCGTTTTCTGATGGATGAGTCTGCTTCGATATGTATGTTTTTTTTATTCAACATCTTCGAAAAACAAACAACAAAACAAAACTTGTACAATTAATAAATACCAACATATAGAAAAGAAAAAAAATATAAATTAAATTAACTCGAGGGGGTTAATCAGTTCATAACGAAAATAAGGCACTAGTCTGAAGGCACAAATCTTATTCAGTTTTCTAGGGACTGAAAGAAAAAAATTTAAGTCGTTTTCAGATGTCATAATAGTCGGAGGTATTTTTAAAAATAGATTAAGTATATGTATGAAAATACACCTATTATGAACATATAAATTACACAAAAATTCCGAGGTGGTATTTTTTTTTTGGCATGTTGCAAGACATCTTCTGCGTGAGTCAAAATGATGTTAAAACTCGGTTATTCGTACTGTCCATGAAGGCGTCATATGAGTGGTCGAACGTCTCCACAGGCGGTGACTTCAACAGCTCCGTGAAACTTAACAGACGACAAATGTATAGAAGAGTAACAGCCGGTGGAGTCGAGAGCGTTTCTGTTGTATAACGGTACTCAGGGGAAATTAAATGATATATCTTTCAGCTAAAGCTATTAGTTAACAACAGATACATGTCACTATAACTACTCTATCATCAGAATGACAAGTATATACAGGTAGTTTCGTGCTTTTAACAGACTCGGATATAGCTAACTTAGCTCAGAGCAAAAACTAACGTCAGCTTAACGCTAGTTGTTTACTTAGTTGGAGCTTGTTTTTCCGTTATTCGTTGGTGTTACAGTTACCGTTAACGTTAACGCTGATGTTAAGTCATTTTTAGGTTAGTTGGCATTAACACCACCAAAAAGCTCTGAACTCAGGTCGACTTCCAGGCTATTTAACGTGGCTCACGTTCATACAGGGACGACTTTCTGTGACTTCAGAACAAAGGGATTAACTACTTGAACAGGAGTAAGTTAAACACTGGACATTAACTTAACAATAATAAGGTAAGTAATGGTAACGTTTGTTAACGTTAACTACCTTGTGTGTTTAGGTTAGCTTGTGAAGTAATGTTTTATCTAACTATTGTGTGAAGTGTGCACTGGTAGTTTAGAAATTCATGTTAGTATTAATATGCGGACTTAGGGCATGTGGCTTGTTGGACATCAACTTAATGTTAGAATAACATAGGCTATGTCATATGTATATTAGTGTTTGGCTTATATGTTTATCATATGTTTTATATCTGTGGGTAGAGTTAAGAAAAACATCAGGATAGCAGAAACAGAATCACAATCAGAACTAGCTTTAGTTGTCTTAGCCAACGTCACATTGTCTTGCAGTTTCCCTTCCTGTAAGTTTGTATTGTGATGACTAACAGCATAGGCAAGGTGTGCTGCTAGGAGAAAATATAGAATTTATTTCCTGTTTGCAAAATGACAAAGACAGTGTTAAGCATGACAAGTGAAATCACCGTTTACCTTTTGCCATTACACTGATCTGGATTGATATGTCAATTGTAATTTCCTCTGTGACATTATTCCAGTATGATAAGAAAGAAGCTTCACAAATGTCAGTCAATATTAGGATTGCACAGTATGATTTTTTTTTTAAAAGGAAAAAAGAACTATAGACCCATTTTCTCTAAAATAACATACATTAAATTCTCAAAGAATATGATACATTATTGCAGATTAAGTTACCGAACAGTAGAGCTGGGCAATATAGACAAAATCATATATCACTATATTTTTGACCAAACACCTCAGTATTGCAAGAGTGTTGTAGAGATGACTATTGGTGTTTTCCCAAAATATTAAGCAATGACATTTTTGCTAAATAATCATCAGTAATAGGCGGGGTGGGAAATTAGCACCAGTCACCATCCAAACACTGGTAAAATATGCAAGTGGCTGGTAGATTTCAAACCCAAAATCATGATTTACTATCAGCTGGGGAAATTAAACTTATCTTTCTGTTAATGGCTGGTAGATGTTCACGTTAAAAAGGTAATTCCCCACCTTGATAACAGGAAAAGGCATATAATAGAACAGCTAGTACAGTTTGGTAAGTCCAGAAAATTTTACTGTGATGCAGCCTTTAACACCAGGAGAAGACAACAGTCATGCCATATCATGATATAAAAATATCCAAAATTTATTTGTCCAATGTTTAGTCTCAAATCACAATATCAATATAATATTTGATATATTGACCAGTCATAATGCAATTATTTTCAGATATTGTGACTGTGATATGATTAACTAATAGTGAGAATGATCATTTTATTTTGCATCTCAATTATCAATTTAACTGAAAATTGAAATTGAAATCATGATGATATGACATTTGTTAAGGTCTGTACTAAACAAACATGTATTCTTACGTATGGAAAACAAGACTTGTAGGCCATGACATCTCTGCAACACTACAGTACTTCATTACAATGCTGTTTTGTCAGACCTTTATCAAAAATTTGCCAATTCTGCAATTTGGATATTGCACTTGGCCTGTAATTTTGATTATATTTTGATTATGATTGTGCAGCCCTATTTACAGATGAATGTCAAATATGGATGTTCATATCCAGAATAATTTTAGTGTGTTACTTATTGTTAGCTTAAGTAGTCATTAGAGTTAACATGTGGTTGATCATGTTTCCCTCACAGGAGCTGAATGGCCTCAGTTGTTGCAGTGAAAAGTGAGAAGCGACCTGCCGCTGACTCTCAGGATGCAGACTCTAATGCAAAAAAGCCCAGGTAAGCTCAAGTGCTGCTTTTGGAGCCAGCTGCACAGTCTATCCATGATCCATGCATCACTTTTGTCAACGGGATTGATTGAAATCTTTGTTTTCTTGAGTTCCTTATTTTTGCCAGTCCTAAATAAAGGTAGGTTTTAGTTTCACACTGCATGTTAAGTGTGCTTGAATACAGTGTGTTTAACCTTCATGCTGTCGTAAGGATTTGGGAAACATCATCTATGGAACCGTCATCACTGAATCTCTGCCTGCCCCAAAGGAAACTGCTGCCCAGCCTGAAGACCAAGCGAGCCCCCGAGCTGGTCCTCGTGATTGGCACGGGGGTAAGCTCTGCAGTGGCCCCTCAGGTCCCTGCGCTGCGCTCCTGGAAAGGCCTCATCCAGGCCTTGCTTGATGCAGCCAATGACTTTGACTTGCTAGAGGAGGAGGAGAGTCGGCGTTTCCAGAAGCACATGCAGGAAGATAAGAATTTGGTGCATGTGGCCCATGACCTCATTCAGAAACTTTCCCCGGTAAGCCTAAGCCTTTTTCCTTGCCTTTCCTTTCTACACCACCCTGTCGCACATGTATAAACACATGGCAGACAGACTGCCAGCTCACTGTCCTTTGCTCAGCCAGGAACATTTTGTCTCAGCTATCATGGATTGAGATACGGCATCTTAGCCTCATCTCATTAAAATACCTAGAATTAATCACACAAGGCTTGTTTGTGGCCCTTTTTCTTAGAATTGAATTTTGGTCAATACCAAAAAAAATTTTAGTCACTTGATGTGGGGAGTCAACCACACATGCAAGTATTAGGCTGTGTTTTCTGTTTCTCATTTAACACCAGTGCTTTCTTCAGGTCTCCCTGGAAAAAATAACACCCTGATGAAGGCAGACAAGCTGAACCACATCAGTGTTTTTCTTTTTCTTAACCCTCCCTTTCTCTCCTTATTCAACAGCTTGCAGCCTATATACAGCTCACAAACATGACTGAACTTGTTTACCTAAAATATGCAAATATACATTCAGGAGGAAAAAAAAAATCAAACTGAAAGTTCATATAAGGTTAAACTTTGACTGCTGAGTAGTATGAAGCTTCCATTATAGAATACAGTGGGTAACCCTGCCACTAATGTTTCAGTTTTATCAGCAAAGAGCAGCCTGCATTAGAAAGAACTTCCCAAAACTATGTTTAGTGAAGCAGCGACAACTTTTAAATGTTCATATGGTGTTCATACTGGTGCTCACTGTTTTCCTATTATCTGGTGTTATTAATAACTTATGCATCAAAATTCAGACAATAATCATGAGTTTCCGAGACAGAAATTAAAATACAACAAACTGGACATTCAAGTTTCAGGATTGTTTGTTGTCATTGCACTGCTGCATAACAACAACACAATGAAATTAGGAGGGTGCTCCCTGAGATTAAAAAACAGTACAAGAGAAAAATAGAAAAGTAAATAATAAAGATAACAAAACCTAAATATAAAAATATAAGATTATGATACTGTTTTTCAGTCTTGTGTGTGCATGTATTGTCCTGTATTGCCTGCCAGAGGGGAATAGTTTGAAGAGGTGGTGGGGTGGGTGAGTCACAGACCTCATCTGTGAAGTCACAGATCATGTTTGAGGCCCTGTCTCGACATCAGGCCTGATAGTTCATCATATATCATACATGAAACCTCTGGTTTAAAACAAGAAACGGAACCACACGTTTTCCAGTGTGAGATCACATTTGCTTTTGAGAATAAGGCTGCATGATTGATCATATTAAATAACTATTTCAAGTCATACCTCTGCATAGTTGGATTTCTTAGAATTCATACATACTTATAGTACTTGTAGCACACCAGGCAGTCTTCATTTCTCCCTAAAGTTGCATCAACAACCCTGTGACAGCAGAGAGGACAGAAACAAAAATACATCCAATTGTGAGATACAAACTAACACTGTTAAAAACAAAGCTTTGGGGAAACAAAATCAAAATCAAGGAAATCACTGGATTTTTGGGATTGATAACGATATTAGGGGGTAAAAAATTCCAGTATTGATATATCTGCAGATATTGCAATGATCCCTTAAATGTGCTAATCAAACACTTGTGACAAAGATGTGTAATGGAGGCAGGATATTTTAGAGTTCAACAATAAACTTTATTAACACCAGATCACTAAAACGGTAAACTTAAAATGATTATATTTTCATATTTTTATATTTTTAATAATTATATAACTATATCAACACTGCCAAGAAATATAAAAAGTAAATATCTTCATTATGTTCTGTGAAAAAATCTAAACCAAATCGGGAAACATATACATGGATACTGATATCAGAGCTGTGCACTAGCAAAAATCTGGCGATCCAATACGTATCACAATACGGGGGGTTACGATTCAATATATTGTTATATATTGCGACACTGTAAGCAAAGTGATATGTTGCTATTTTATAAAAATCTAGTTTAAGAAAACTGTGACAGCATGAAGAACACACCACCATGTGCGTGAAATCCAAGTTAAAAAAAAGTTGTAATAACAACACTGATGTCCAGTGGTTGGACGTTTGAACACAACACAAAATGAACCGTTGCCACAAATCTTTGCATGTGTTGTGATCACAGTACAGTGTTTTTGAGAATCGGTACAGTATCACAAAACATAATATCACAATACTCAAATGTATCAATATTTTCTTACACCCCATATAGACCGATAATGTTGGCTGTATCTGTCTGGTTCTAATTGCAATAATACCATCTAAAACTAGCATTTGACAAACCAATCAAGGCCACCAAAACTCCAAGAAAATCCTGCCACCTGACCACGATCCTTACACGTCATCACTATCCCTAGCAAGCTTTCAAGAAGACTACTGAGGCAGCAGAAATCATAAATTTTGAGTAATAAAATATTTTTTCAGAGCCCTGTGGCTCTAAATGAATTACGAAAAATGAAATGGATAAGAGAGATTTTTGGACTTCCTTTCCACATTAACTTTGCCCTCCTTTCGGACCAGTCTGGGCTGGAGCAGGGCTGGCAGATGGGAACCTTAATACCGTTTGCCTCCTGTGTTAGTCATGTCTCATCGCACCTTTGACATTGATAAAACATGCTTTGTTTCAGCCCTCAGCCTGTTGTCACAAAGGGAACAAACAGCGCTTTTATGGCTTTATCCATCGTGTTTATTTCAATCCACAGTTGTGCAGACACCAGGCCACTGCCGTTGGCTATAGACACAGCAGGCTCTAGCATGCCGAGGAAAAAAAACAAGCATAGAATAATGTGAACCAGCAGCCCCCCACCCCAGATTTTCCATTCAGACACAGTTAAAGCACCACCCAAACAGCAAGCATGCACTCACAGGAGATGGCATGAGTGTGTAGTGACTCCATTCACAAAACCCTATCTGCAAATATTGTCCATGTTGCAGTGAAACAAACGTTAGAACTAGATCTGAGTTGATGTCCACTGACCCTAGGAAAGGAGTTTCTTCAAGTTGGAATCACAGCACTCCCACAAGAAATATATCCTAAGAAAAATGAGGCATACAAGGTTGAGAGAGAGGTGCCTTCAGTACAGTTAAGTCCAGTAACAGTGAGCTGTGAGTTTAACCCACTTTCCAAGGAATTGTGTATCAGCCTGATTATGTGTCAGGTAATGAGGGTAATCTGAAGTTAACACTCAAAGAGACTGTTTTTGTTGTAATCTTCTCACCTTTAACCCCTGGCGAAAATAAGGCTAATTACAACTTTGCTGACTGCTTTATTTGCTCAATTCAGGCAAGAAAGATAAATGTTTTCCACAAGAAGTAGAGGAAAGGGAAAATCATCTGTCAGTGGTTATTTTGTGATAATCTGCCATTTTATAAATTATAAAGCTGTACTTGCATAAGGAAAGGAAACAGCTTTGGTTAATTTTCCACAAGTCAGATATGGAACTGTCTGTGGAAAAACATCACGCATTCTGGTCTTTTTATCACTTTGTTATAGGTGTTTTCCAGTAGCAACTGACCTGTCAAAAGTCAGCATCTGTTAATGGTGTCTATTCTATTTTGTGCCGACTTAATTCATGTTCATGATAGGGCAGCTAAAGTCAAAAGAAGACAGGAAAATTGAAGGCCTAGTTTTTTTTGACTGCTGTTTTTGTGAAATTGGATGGTTACTTGAATTCTCTAACAATCTTGATATGAAACGAATATCTTAACATGATCCGGTATACAATTTTCTGGATTGGAACCAAATTTTGACATGAATCTCAGCATGGTGTATTTGAAACTAAGTTATACTGGCAATGAGCAGCCCTATGTGAACAGTTTCTGAATCTCTGGTTTGCATACACACGTCAAGTACTCCTTAAGATAATGAGATCAATAATTAATTACGAGGCACTATACTGTATACCGCGTTTGCAACGTCTTGTACCTGATATTGCTGGTTTTTGTTATCATTGCTGTTGTAGTTGAGGTGTGGTTTGATTCTTTTTTATATGTCTATATTAAATATAAAAGTGTAAATTTAAAAAAACAAAAGATATTTGCAATAATTGCTCAGCATTTGTCATGTGTAGAGAAGTCAGATCACATTGCTACAACACCACCAATTTAATAGGCCATCTTAAGAGCTGTCATTAAAACGCATTTGTGAAGAGTCGAGAGAAACAGACACGAGCAACAAAACTTGTCAGCAGCAGTAGTCTTAGTAGTAGTAATACATTGTGTCAAGTATTGTATTTTATGTCTGCATCTGCCAGTGAGCTGTCATGGTAATAATGTTAATTCCACTGTAAGAGAGTATGGATGTTTTCTGCAGTTTTTGGGAAAAATATGTGCATATCATTATCGGGCAAAGTGAGTTGAAAAACTATTGGAAAGATACCATTAAAGATCCAATATTGTGCATCTCTAAATATATAGAAAGCAGAGTTGTTTACTTGCACTCCACTTGATTATTACATAAGTCCTGAGACAGTCCAAGGACGCGGTGATCAGGATGGATGCTGTATACACTAGATGTGGATAATGAGCTTCTTCCTGTGGAAAGGACTCCCGCTGTTTAGCCCATTAGAGCTGTAATCTCTGGAAGTCAGCGGAGCATTTCCCTGCGCTAGAATCACCTTGGTCACTGCATCCCTGCTCTACCCTTTGCTATTCTTAGCTGCCCAGTGCTTTTTTTCTGTTTTTTTTACAACAGGCTCTACCAGGTAAGGGTGAGGTTTTGACCGTGTAGTCACAGCCCATAATCTCTTAGCAGACTCAGGTAATATGTGCGTAGCTACTTGAAGAGCTGCAGACAGGATCAGAGAGGGAGATGAGAGTGTTGATAAAGAACAAAGTTGCCCTTGAGCGGATATTTTAACTGGTGCACACTTGACACACCCGTGAAGTCTTACTTGAGAGTATACTGGGGTATTTAGGGTGCCAGCTGGAACTCCTGTGAAGAGCAGCGCGTCTTGTTGAAACCCTTCTCTGTCACGTCTAAGGCCTGGAGTACAAAACTATATAAGTAGTTAGCACTCAGATTTGGATCTGCTGTAAGCTTCTAGTAGTAAGCATAGTTGTGTATCAGGCATCAGGTGTCTACAAATAGGAGCACTGATTGGGCCAGCCTATATAACCTAGTACTATGATATGGATAAAAAAAACATCAACATTTTGTTGTTGCTCAATTTGAGTTCAAATGCCTATGTTTATTTTGAGACACTTGATACACACCTGCTCAGGTCACATGGTATGATAAGTAAAACTGTGAACTCAGGAGTTCAATCCCATTAAAAGGCTGCTTGTTGTGGGTTGGTTAAAGTGCACCTGATATCACAGTTGGGATCATTTGACACTGGCCTACTGGTATTTTCATTTTTTACTTCCCCCTAAAGCCAATACAGAAAACACTGACAGAGTCAGGAGTTAAATTTCCAGTGGGGCCACTCACATTAAAAATAAAGTCAGACTTCAGTAAAATTTTTATCAAATGAGGAATATGCAAAATTATACCTTAGACTTGTGTCTTTATTCATTCTCAATTATTACTCCCAGAAATGATTTTATGAATCAGTCTTTAGTTGGTATACACAGTACTTTTAGTTTGGAAACAATGTAAATTCATATCTGTATTTTTAACGAGCGCAGATTTAGTTAAGATAAGATAATCCTTTATTCGACTCACACTGGGGAAATATGCATTTTACTACAATTTGACCAATCTTCTATGAAAGCTAGAGTAGGTTGGCTATTTTTGGCATCATTGGGTAAAAACTCCATAATAACCTATAAACATTATATAATTACAGTATTCTGAGAGAAAACAAGACTTCTGCTCTGCTTGTTGGCACTGATGGCTGACTGTACCTTCAAGACTTAATTAGGAACTATTTTTCTCTAGAATGGCTGACTGTACCTTCAAGACTTAATTAGGAATAAAAAAATTTGCCAGTTTAACGATAAACCACAATAAAATCCCCAACAATTAGTACTACCTTTCCATGTAGCCTGCTATACATTTCCATACAAGTATCATTAATACTTGTTGGATTACAGCACTTGGAAAGATCCAAGGTAAATACCATCCAGTATCAACCAAAGTTAGCAATAGTCAGATGCAGGCGTGCAGGCGTAGTGTACAACATGGGTTTGTTGTGCATCAACAAACCCATGAAAATGAAATTGCAAAGGATATGATGCCATTTGAAATAGTTGAGGTTTTCAATACAACAAAAACTTGGAACTTGAACATTCAACACATTTTAACAATAATTTTGATAACCAGGATCAATTTTGACACTATAATCATGATGTGTAATATTCATTTCGTTTCCTCTCCACTCTTAACTAATCAAAGCGGATTTGGGGACACCCAGCACATTTTTTTCTATTGTGAGAAGGGCTGAGGTAGTACACAGCCACCATGTGTACTTAGGAGGTTTTAACTGGTTATGAAACAGTATGAATTTAATACTGATCCCTCTATATGACTCACATAACCAAATGGGCCAATTTGTGAACAGATCAGCTATTACGATGTAGTTATTCTGATGCCTGTCACCAAGTAAAGTTACAGTGAGAAGTACACTAGCCGGTTAGAAAGAGGCAGGACATCTGTGGTCATTTGTGGTAGGAATGAGGAACACTACAGTAGATTTAAATGTGGCGCTTTTCAGCTTCAGGATCAGTATCCAAATGGTCATTTGCAAGTGTTTTACTTCCTCTTGGCACACTACATAACAGCACTGCTGGTTAATTTGCTGCACTTCCCCTTCCAGTTGTTATCATACTGCATTCTGTTTAAAGGTGCTTGGCCTGAACATCAAATGTAAGAAGGTAGACAGTCAATATGGCCTTCTGTCTAGAGTGCATCATGCACTGTATAAAGTCTTGTTGTCATTATGTCAGAAAGCACTGTGAAACTCAATTATTTGTGAGACTATTTCCTCTGATATCAGCAAGTCTTATCACTGTACATTCAGTGAACTTTGTTTTCAAAGTATTGACTTCAAATTGACTTCAAATTCAACATTTCAGCCCTACAGAACCGTTGAAAAGTATTCCAACTGGTTCCAGTTTCTTACACATACTCTTGTACAATATCTACAGTTCTTCTCCTCAAAACATTTTTCCTAGCTTGTCCTGTCTTTTTTCTTTTTTTCAGCGAACAGGCAATGTACGATCCACATTCTTCAAGGATTGTCTATACGAGGTGTTTGACGACTTGGAGTGCAAGATGGAGCATGCGGGGAAACATTTGCTGCGCTCAGTCCTGCAGTTAATGGAGAGCGGCGCACTGGTCCTCACTACTAACTTTGACAACCTGTTGGAGATCTATGCAGCTCACCAGGGCACCAAGCTGGAGTCTTTGGACCTGACAGATGAGAAAAAGGTAAACAGTGTTATGGATTATGTTATGGCATTGATTGATCTTTCCTGCCACAACACATCCATTCAGCTGAGTGCAAAGTTCACTGAAGCATGCACTAAAACCAAGTGCTTTATGTCAGGCCAGGCTCAGATTGTAAGAGTTTTAAAATTGAGACAAAGTTTCGCAGGCAACTCAGCTTGAATAGTATCTTGTCCTCTGAGCCTTTGGGTGAAGTCACTTGCTGCTCTATCAGAGTGCCTTAAGGGGACGTTCCTTGTTGGCTGCTTTTGGAGCAAAATAGATAATGGTTTGACCTGAAAGAGCCTTTTGTCTCTTGACATGTGGAGGAAGGTTAAAGCTCTAGCCATAACTCAGCTGCTGTTGAATTTTATAGGTTGAACAATATTTGCTTTTGGCTTTAGACTTCACTGAAGGGGAAGTTTGTGTTTTCCCACGAAAACACATTTGTTTCACTTCTGACCGGTTTCTCTGCAACATCTCAGTTGTTTAATCATGTCATTTATGCTCCAGATGCTTTAAAGTTAGCTTGATTATTTGTTAAACAGAATACAGATTTGCAAAAGTTGGTTTGAGTTTTCTGAGAGACCAGTTGCTTTGCCTCTCAGTCCTGGTATTTATGCCTTGTCTCCATCAGGGCTAATATCCTCTCACTGCTGTTCAGTTGTTTTACTCCCTGCCCAGCCAGAACAGGATTGAGTGCAATGGACTGTTAAGTGTGTGTTTGTGTGTGTGCGTGTGTGTGTCTAGGTGTTGGAGTGGGCTCAGGAGAAACGTAGGTTAAGTGTTCTGCATATCCACGGTGTTTACACCAACCCCAGTGGTATTGTGCTGCACCCTGCTGGCTACCAGAATGTACTGAGGAACACTGAGGTCATGGTGAGTCACTAATGGTTACTTCTCTGATGAAGGATTTTATTCTGCACAATTCTACTAAATGCCTTAAGTGTAAATTATAGCATGTTATGATATTATATTACAGTGCAGGACAGGTTGAAGTAGTCATTTACCTCTGTCTTTGCACTTTTGATGATGTTTCTTTGATGTGTTTGAAATGGTAGTTTCATGTAAGTGTAATAACATACATTACCGCTGGTTTCAACAGCGTGAGATCCAGAAGCTGTACGAGACCAAATCGTTCGTGTTTCTCGGCTGCGGACGCACAGTAGACGACACAACCTTCCAGGCTCTGTTCTTGGAGGCGGTCAAACACAAGTCAGACCTGGAGCACTTCATGCTCGTGCGGAGGGAAGACGTGGGAGAGTTCAAGAAGCTGCGTGACAACATGCTGGACAAGGGCATTAAGGTCATCTCCTATGGAGACGAGTATGCCGACCTGCCCGAGTACTTCGAGAGGCTGGCCAATGAGATCTGCAACCGTGATGTGTCTACCAACGGCTGGGGTAAGGAGGATTAAAGTCAGTAACAGTTGATTTGTGTGTCTGTTTGTAGTAGAGGATGTGTCCTGCACATCAGCTACATGGAAGTCTTTCAACACATCATTTTGCTTTGTGATTATTTACATTTATAGTAAAGTCAGTCTGTGTTAAAGGCAACTCCATCAGTTACTCAAGGCTTGGTTGCGTCTACCATCATAACAAGTTCTGCTGCATTCTCCACTCAAAAGGTAGTTTGATGTCAATTAACAATACTTACACTACTGGTACTTGGTTACAAAGTAGAGCCAGACAGATATGTCGGTCGGTTGATAATGCAGGGCTCCTATGCAGTATGGAAAATTATGAAATTCGATTTTAGTCATTTCCAGGTCTGGAGAAGTATGGAAAAAAAGAAGACAGAGTATGGGATAATATTTCTGTGAAAGGAAACCATACCTTTATGGCAGTGATTAATGAATGCAATGCAAAATTAAATGTTTTAACTTTGTTTTCATCACATTTGGGGTTTTTTTTATTTATAAAAGAGAGCTGGCTTAACAATCTCAAATATAAAGCCTGGTTGTCTAAGGATTCAAAATGGGAAAAGAAAGCTAGATGTCAAATATGGTCTGAAAAATCTTGAGAAATCTACACATATATGATCTATGTTTGATCTGTTTTAGCAATTTAAGTTTTAATACATGTATACATTTGTTCTACAAGTGAAAAATTTCTTTTTCTGTGCCCTGGTGTGTTTTTGGACAATAAAGTTATTTGTTAAACTGTTAAAGCTCCTGCCTCTATTACATCTTTGTAACAAGCATTTGATAATCACATTTGATGGATCATTGCAGTATCGGCTGATACACTAATTTTTTTATTTTTTTATTTTTGCCGTAATATTTGGGGCTTTGTTACCAAGTTAATCAAGCAGTGTGCACTGACTTTATTATAACACTAACTTGTGTATTTGACAACTTAAGCTAAAGAATCTTAATCTTTTGTGAAATTTACTGTGTACATCCAGTACTCTACTATCTGACCTGTTAGTGTGTTCCACAAGTGGCCATGTTTCAGCCTGGTGGATCTGTTAGAACACGTTAGATAAATTGTTGTTTGTTGTCAGTGTCACTCTTGGAAAAGAAAATGTGTGATTTTTCTTCTTCAGAACAGGGTTTCCCTGCATTATATAATTGTCTCTTGTTTTTACCTGCAGGGTCTCCCTCACAAAATGGGGAGGAGCAGCAGAACGGCTTTAACACACAGAAAAGCCTCCTTCAAGGTTAGGACTGAATGCTTCTCTTTGACTTCAGGTTGTGGCCACTTGCAAGAGACATTTCCTGAATAATACAATAAGGCACTGTCCAGGACTCTTTGTTTTCTTACTGCATGCTGGTAGCTAGAAAACTCAAGTCTGTTCTTGATTTTCAGTACCAAAAGACCTGCTGATATTCCTTTACACAAAGATAGAACTGACTTTGCAGTATTGCATGCATGGCAGTCAGCGGCAACATTTCAGTTGATGATCTTTGTTTCTCAACCGTTCACCTAAGTCCCTTCCTTCTCTTTTTGCCCCAGACTATCATTCTTGACAGGCACACAGTCGGGATCAGTATCAGTCATTTTCCTCCACAGCTCCGTCGAGAGATCAGTCTACTTTTGAGTAGCGCTCGAATCTGATTTCAATCAATGGATTTAGGAATCCAGGAACACTTTGAGCCTTGGGAGACCTAAAAGCCGTTGTCAGTATTTTACAGATGTCCGTTATGTTACTTCATTAGTTCTTGTTTAAAAGGGAAAGGAGAAGTTTAAAGTAACTGTCAACGCCAATACTCAACCTCACAGTCCCACTGTTCTGTATTGAAACGTTGGAAAGCAAACAGTAGAGAAAGTTTTGCAGATGATTGAATGGTATTTCCTCATTTCATCTTGACAAAAGTGACAGATCTGAATACACTGACAGTTGACTGTGCTTCGTTGATTCATTGTTTGGATGTGGACTTGAGCTTGACCTACCTACCTTGTAAGAGAAGTTCTGGGTGCGAGCTGTGCCGCACATCACATGCTCTTAGCTGAAAACAGTCTTGTGTTGATACGTAAGGAATTGTATCTGTCATGCTCAGCCCTGAAACCAGGAAAACTTGATTTGCACACTACTGGGTGGGGAATGGGGATGGGTGGAAGTAATTCTAACAGTCATACGTTGTTACTTGGCTTGCAGACACATTGTTATGATTCAGAAGAGAGGAGTTCAGAAGAGTTTATGCTGTCATAGCAGAGAGGCTCCCAGCCAGTAGCAGTCACTTTGCCACTCCTGTGCTGAAAATGTTCTTTGTAAGCCTTTTTTGTATTTTTATTACTTGCATGTGTTTTCTGACATAGTATTTATAAGTACTGTTTTCAAAATAAAAGCTTTTGGTATCCCATTTGTCCTGTCATGTTTGCATGTCTAATAAGAGGGTTTCTGCAGGTTTCAACAAGTTACATTTACTTTTTTTCAGGAAAAATGGCATATTATGCCTTAAAAGATTATTATAAAAGAAAAATTAAGAGATATGAAGGAAAGATTGAGTCTGTTGATTTAGTTTTGTAGTCACAGTGTGATCAATACAAAAAAATTTGAAAAAAAAATTTAAGAGCGAAACGTAAGTTAAACTATCTTATCTATTCTTAAGACCTGTCAAAAATGATGAGATTTGAGACTTTTTAAGGACCCACATAAACCCTGAATAACAACCATATTGGAGCAGTCTGTAACAGGGACCAGACCATGTGCCCCTGCAGCATATGAAGAAGTTCCACTTTACAGGCTGTCGTAGCATATAGCAGCTTTATTTAGAAATGTTTACATTCTCATAAATTAGCTCAAATCTTCTGTATAACTCTTGATTCTCTCATATTGCACTACCACAACTTAAAGGGGGTAGAGATGTTTAAGACGTATAATTCTTCTTACAAATGAAGAGTAAATCAAAGGGGGAAAACATATAAATAAAAAGGGCCAAAGAAGTTGAACTGACCACACAGAAGATGTAGCCTGAAAATCTACGGACAACCTGTAAGAACTAAAAATTAATTTACAAAATATTTTTTCCACTTTTCATCAACTATAAACTTGGGAATCAAAGTCTCCATTTTGTAATGAAAATGTGTTAACCGTGCGGTGGGGGAGGTGAGGAGCTCTGGGAGATGACTTTCATAGAACAATCTATCCAGATCTAGTGTACCACAGTTGTTAATGTGTTCAGGGGATGATGATGTACTGCCCCATTTTACAGTACCAAAGAAAAAAAAAAACAGTCATGATTGAGCCCGGTCTTTGCAACTGAGTCTTTTTTTTCCCCATTTTTGACAGGGGAGTACAACATCAATTAACTTCATAAGTGCTGATATTCACTCCCACTGTATGAACAGATGTTGTAAACAGGTTCAGACTGCTCCTCAAGACAAGAGGGTTTCTGACCTGAACTGCTATGGTACTCTTGATGGACAACCACCCGTGTAGTGACAGTGTTAACTTAGAAAACAGGAGACAGATAGGCACTATGGTCACTAAGCTTTCCTCAGGCACAGGCAGCTGCTGAAATGTCACATCCAGCAAGCCTTCACGACCTGACCTCATTTACATGAAGAGGGGAAAACTGACTGACAAAATGCCAGGTAGGGGATTTTTGATAAGTCTTTACTGTGTAAACCAGTAAACTGATGACATTTACAGACTAGGTCCTTTTAGTCGGCTAAAATGTCATTTGGATGTGGCTTCATTGTGTCAAAAAACTCAGGCTGATCTGAGGTACTGTTTCAATGTAGGCCCAAAAGTTTAGAAATGATGCAAAGGGAGACCCCTCTGGCTTTGTTGCAAAATGTTGTCTTTCAAAGTGCACACTTGTCTTTTACTGGGAGAATAAAGTCATGTGCATGACATGAGTTCCTCATTCAATGCAAAGTAGAGAGGGCAGGACAGGAGGATGAGATACGCAGGTTAGCAGGGCTGGAACATCTCACGGCAGCGTGGCAAAGGTATTGTTGGCTTCATTGCGATGATGAATAAACAGCAGAGCATGCAGCCACTTAAGCCTTCATCAGGGCACTGACCACAGCGCGGGCGTTGAGGCTGCGCAGGTCATTGTAGGTCTGCCCAGTGCCCACGAATACAATAGGCTGGCCTGTGATGTAAGTCATGGAGATGGCAGCACCAACCTGTGAGGGAGGAAGGATGACGCATGAGTGCTATCAACTTTCCATCTGGAAAAGATCCATAAGTCATAAAACACCCACACACAAATCATTAACTGCAAACAAAAGATCCCTTCAAGGCCACATCACAAGATTAAAGGGATAATTGTGATTATTTGATCTGTGGTTGTGTGAGGTACGCATCATTGGTCAGTGGATAAGTTACAGTAGATGGTAGAAGAAGCAGAGAGTGGCACAATGAACTGCTGTGGATAGGGTCAGCAACAAAAGGTATTTTAGCCACTTAAAAAGATCCACTTAAAAATATATATATATATAATAATACTATCGGTTTAAGTGTATGCTATATTTAGCTTTGCTGTCAGACAGCCTTTACAGGAAATCGCTTATTTAAGCCAAATATCACACTCTCCACAGCAAACAAATCCCATAGCTTAAATCAGTAATTTTACCTTGTAAAACACAGGAATATCTGGTCTACCGCTGCCTTGATCTGTTCATTTGTTTGGTGAATCCGAACTATGCTTTTAAGACAACAAAGCCACTCAATAACTCAAAGTCACATAATAACACACAAACACATCAAGGCAGTGGTAGACCAGCAACTTCTGTGTTTTGCCATGTGAAATGACTGATTTCTCCAATAGGGTTTGGTTGGTTTGAAAGAGTGATATTTGGCTTATACAATGGCTGTTTTCCCATCAGAAAAGGTTGTCTAGAGGCAAAGTAAAGCAGTGAAAATATTCTAAATGTAGCATACCCTTAACTTGATATTGTTTTGTTTTGTTTAAACTGAACCTTTTTTTTTTTTTTTTGGCCTTTTATGCCTTTATTTGATAGTATAGCTGAAGAGTAGACAGGAAGGGGGGTGAAGAGAGGGGGGATGACACGCAGTAAAGGGCCGAAGGCGGGAGTCAAACCAGCGGCCACTGCAGAGGACTGATAGCCTCTATACATGGGGCGGACACTCTACCAACTGAGCTAAACCTCCACCCCAACTTAACCTTTTTAAGTGGATAGGCTAGCTTGCTTAGCTCCTGTGCTGGTACTCCTCTCTGCTTCTTCTAACTGGAGGCATGCTGACTAGCATCTACTGTAGCCAATACACCTACTATTGGTAAGTACCCCACATAACGCCCCTTAAAATAATCCAAACTAGCCCTTTAAAGCCAGAACATGTAGAGAAAAATCTAATTACCTTGTCATCAATGGTGTCAAACTTAGTGAGAACAATTCCATCAATGAGGCGGGGCTTGTCAGACATTGAGTGGTCTGCCAGAGCCTGATTGAACTTCACCTGAGGACACAAGGAACGGAAAGCTGAGTTATTCATGCCTAAAATGATGACAGTTGAGTTAATATGTATGGCATTGTCTTTCCATCTCATCCTCTACAATGTACAATCATGACTATTAAACAAGACAGCAGATCCCTGGACCAACACTGACCTCTGCAGTCGAGTTTAGGAATAACAAATCTGGATTATTAACATATGTGACATTATTAACATGATTATAATTATTTCATTGTTTAAAACATCACAATTATTATCAATACCACTGTATCATGACACCTTTAACTCTGACCTAATTATTACTCAATTAACTGATTGTTTTCAATGATTCAATAATTTAGCAGTTAAGGAAGATACACAAAATTTGTAAGCTGAATCCCAACCTTAAATCACATCCCTTCTTTAGTCAATACTAATTTATAAGTGGTGATCACATTATTAAATACAATATAATGACACAAATGTTTCACCAGAATTCAGCTATGAATGAGAGGATTTGGAGACAATTATACTGATTTTCTCCTTAGTGTCATCAATTGCATTTTTTTTCTCGGTTCTTCTTCATGTGTCTGAGCAAAACTTGGTACACCGTCGGTGGTCTTCTTACCAGCTGGTCAACTGCTTCATTTCCCACCAGAGCTTCACCAACAAACAGCACGAGGTCGGGCATGTTGACTGCAATGAGTTTGGCCAGGGCTGTCATTAGGGGGGCGTTGTCCTGCATACGCCCAGCAGTGTCAACCAGCACCACATCAAAGGCCTGGTTGCGGGCTGGAGGGATCCGACACAGAACAGCACGTGTGAATTTACCATACGGGTGATCTTGATCATTGATAGAAATGGCTAGTACATCTTATCACCGCCTCTACACATCCTCCTAACAGCTGACGTACAGTACACACAAGAAACAACAAGGAACCACAGTGTTACATTCTCCTGGCTAATTTCATGCTCGCTACAAATCCGTTCAAATCGGTTAATGATTACTCATAATACCATAGGCAATGGCCTCCATGGCGATTCCAGCAGCATCCTTCCCGTAGCCCTTCTCATAGAGCTGGACCACCGGGCGTCCTCCGTGCTGCGCTGGAGGATGCAGAGAGTTCAGGCGGCGCTGATGAGTGCGGAGCTGCTCCACCGCACCAGCACGAAATGTGTCACAGGCTGCGATCAGCACAGTGAAACCATTCTCTATCAGCCAGAAAGAGATCTGGAGCAAGACAAAGAGAAGTTTGTTTCACAGATGAAAATGTGCAGGACGTAATCTGGACAGGATGAAGGGGTGAGGGGATGAGTTTGTGAAGTGAAACTGTGAAGCAAGATATCTAACAACCAGAGCTGGGCAAATATTCAATATTCTTAATTATTTTTTACATGTTTAAGAAGAATTATTTTCACAGAAGACATTTTGACAATCAAATTCAATTTAGTTTAATTTCAGTGGTTGAATTAATTTGTGCCTGCTTTGTTTCATTTTCTAAGCTAAAGCTGCTACAAGGAGCTTTTGACTGGTTATGACACAGCCACTATTTATTTCAGATACCTCCATATGACCAAAACAAAATGCTAATGCAAGAAGTTTGGCCATTTCTCTATAGTTTTTCTTAATCTCTGCCACCAGGTTGGATTCTCTTTGAAAGGGAAAGAAACCAGCCTGTGTTTACATTTTCCCTGCCAAACCTATGGTAAATAACAATGTTAAAAGAAGCAGGACTAGTTTTTCTTTAGATAATTTAATTTTTAACATTATATTTTGAGCTTATTATGGTGGAAACACTACTACTTCTGCCCACGGTGGCCTCCAAAATAATTTTTTTTAAAAAGAAATGAAAAGTTTATCTAGTAGCTTTAAATATTATCACTCCTTTTCCACCAAATGTCACTTAACAAATCACAGCAGTGTCCATGATAAAAGTACAGACTTAAAAAATAATAAAAAACGATTGTAACTTGAATAAAACAGTTTTTGGTTCCTCCTGAACCTCTTAGTCTCATACCAGGACGCACCTGTTAATGTACAATGATTTCTAAGAGTGTATAATTAAAAAGAACAGAATGTCAAATGTCAAAAACATTTGACTGCGCTTGACACGTGATATTTATTTTTTTTCAATCATAAGGTAGTGTTATTGTTTCAAGAATTACCATACCAATCCCCTTAAAATGATACTGACACCAATAGAGTATTTTATTTGATACCACTTTCCTCTACAACATTCCTAAAATAAGCATTTTAGATTTTTATCAGACACCACAGTCATGCAGTGTAGCCATAATTTCAAACAATTTGGTGGCATCTTGGCATGCCGAACTGCATCGAACTGCGTTAAAATACACTGTGCTTAACTTCACCACATCACAGGCTGTATGTACTGTAGCTGCTGCCCTAGTGAGCCAATCACACATCACATTACATCAAGGACACTTGCTGTAATCGGTTCCAAGCAAAACTATACAAATGGTAATTTTCTTCTAATCTGGATAAAAAAGGAACAAATGAAGGTATGTTACTGGAGAAGTTTCAATACTACTTAGTACTGGGTTATTTCTGTTAAAAACCTTAAAAGTATTTAAGTACTGATTCCAGCCCTACCTCTGAGGTCATCTATGTGGCCCACCCCTAACATCAACTTAGATATTTAACTAGGCCATCAGGAATTCTATAATTGAAGTTTAATCACTTAAACACTACACTAGAATATTTGGGTTGAAACTGCTACTTTTATCTACTGTGTTTATACTAATTATATTAACTATTTCACACATTTAATTGGAATTTTTAATGAGTTCCCACACAAACCCTTTACCGAGGCACACAGCTGGGTGGAACATTTCACGAAGTTAATCGAGCAAACAAGAACTGCTCGTTCACAAAAATTTAGGTCAAGTGTTGAACTAAAAGATCCATCTGAAAAAGCTGATTAGTTGCACTGGATTAGATATATATGCTTACTAAGCATTTTAATCACAGAGGACACCCCAATTTGAACCCATATTCTACAAATAGAGCTATACATAGCACATTATTATTATGCAATATTGTATATTGCATACGATTTGTTTTTGCTTTATATCACTTGCTCTAAATCCAAAATACCTCCAAACAGTGGATGATGATGATGATGATGCGTGTTGAGGGACTAACTCTTAACCTTCTGCTCCAGACATCTGATTTTTGTTTTGCCTGTCTGCTCTCTGAAGTGTATTACTCTTCTACTCTGGACTGCAGCCTCAATATCCAGGAAATTTTGCACAGACTGCCGCTGCAGGGCGGCTGGTTAGTTTAGGAAGCATCTGATTTGATATGCAGCAGAGCCTTCTATGTGCAGAGCATGAATTTTAAA
>JAJHUR010140506.1:70497-82769 GCA_027495735.1 Lutjanus campechanus | reverse complement strand
CCCATTATAAATTGATACAGAAAAAGCACAAAGCGGTTCATACAAAAAAATCATTACAAATTTCCTGGTCGAGGCTCCCTGCTCAGAGGGATAGTTTGGGTTATTTGATGTGGGATTGTAGAGGTACTTATCAATGGTTAACGTACTTAGCTGCAGTAGATGGTGGTCACCACGCCCCCATTTTGGAGAAGTGTGTGTGTGTGTGTGTGTGTGTGTGTGTGTGTGTGTGTGTGTGTGTGTGTCTTAGCACAGAAGCTAAGCAATATACTGCCGTGGACTGGGTCAGCAACAAAAGGTATTTTAGCCACTGAAAATGATACTGATTCTTTTAGGTGAACCTTTTTAAGTGTATGCTATATTTAGAATAGTTTTACCTTGTTGTCAGACAGCCTTTTCTGGAATCCTGGTTATATGAGAAAAATCAGTCATTTTATCTGGCAGAACACAGGAGATGCTGGTCTAGTGTTGCCTCGATCTGTTATTGTGTGACTTCGGTGGGGTTTTTTTTGTAACTTATTTTTTTATTCAACTTTTCTTTCAACAGTTACAGTGTCAGGGTACATCATACATACATGGTTAAACACTCATCTTTATATCAATGTCCTTATTGTTCAGTGTCAGTGGTGGTGTCCTCTTCTCGTCTTCTGTAATCAGTCCATTTTTCGCATTTATTCTCAAATTGTGTCTCTTGTAGTCTCAGTTTATGAGTGATTTTCTCCATTACAAAAATTTCCTCTACAGTGCACATCCACTGCTCCTCGGTCGGTGGGTCTACCCTGTACCACAGTCTGGTAATTGTTTTTTTACTGGCTGACAGCAGTACTTTAACAAGATACTCATCCTCTTTTTGTATTACATCTTGTGTTAAATTCCCAAAATAGAGTATCTTACATGTTTTTGGTATCTCATATCCTAGTATTTTTTGTAAACCCCTCCATATTTTGTCCCAGTATCCTTTTAACTTTTGGCAGGACCAGAATATGTGTGTATGGTCAGCATCCATGTGTGACTTCGGTGTTTTAAAAGGATACTGTAGTTTGGCTTCACCAAAGTCACACAATAGCGCAAACAAACGAACAGATCGAGGCAGGGGCAGGCCAGAGACTCCCGTGTTCTACCAAGTAAAATGACAGATTTTGCCTGTGGAGTTTGGTTGGTTTGGAGAGAGCGATATTTGCTTATATGAGGGCGGTTTCTCGTCAGAAAAGGCTGGGTGACAGCAAAGTAAAATAGTGAGCATATTCTAAATATAGCCAACCCTTATACCGATGATGATTTTTTTAGATGGACTTTTTGAAGTGACTATCTTTCGCTGCTGTCCCATCCCCAGCAGTTCATTTTTTAGCTTCTGTGCTGGTACTCCTCTCTGCTGCTCCAAACTGGGGCTGTGCTGAATGCAATCTACTGTAGCTATTATACTGATTATCGACAAGTACCTCATACAACCCTGCATCGATTAATCAGAACTATCCCTTTAATATCTGTCCCGGCAGTGGTAAAATGAAACCTACACCCTTGTCTTATTCATTTCAGGTTGGTTCCAGAAACTCTTGAAATCAAGAGTATCTGCATCAGGACGCGAACGAGAGGCAAAAGTGACAAAAAACTCAGTTTCTTCTATCAACAGCGTGTCATCTTCATCTGCATTTTCATTCAGTTCTTCATCATCATCACCATCAGGGACAGCCCCTTCTAAATCTCTACAGTCACAGTCTGCTCTGAGCTCACAGCTGAGATTGAGCCGAGAGTATGATGTGTTCGTGTGTCACAGCTCGGAGGACAGTGACAGTGAAGAGGCTGGACGCCTGGTCTACTTCCTGGAGACTTCACCCCGCAGCCTTAGGTGCTTTCTGCGACACAGGGACGACTGTCCGGGAGGTGCAATTTCTACAGAGTTGTGCCAGGCTGTGCAGAACAGCCACGTATGGGCTCTGCTTATCACTCCTAACTTCCTGCAGGATGATTGGTGCAAGTATGTGATGCACCAGGTTCTGACTGAAGCACCTATGTCCAGTCGGATTATTCCACTGGTTCAGAACCTGTCGCACTCTCAATATCCTCAAGAACTGAAGTTCTACTTCTACATTGACCTTAGCCGTAACCCTAAGTGGGGTTATACTCAGCTCAACAAGACTGTGCTCAAATGTAAGTAATGGAAAAAATGATGTTCTTTGGACCAAGTTCATCAACAGAAATTGAGATGGACATAGTGTACATTTTAAATTGATATCTGTTGAAATCAACTAAGAGTGAGATTTTTCCTTTCCTGAATCAAATTAGCATTTAGTTTTTTGTCAACTTGTATAATGATTCTGCAGTCTTTGCAAAGCAAGCCATCCTTAAAGGATAAATCTGTAACATTTTTACAGTAATGTCTCATAAAATGACCATGATATGTCATCAGAGATGATGGAAACAGTCTAAGTTGAAAAACTCACTTCTCTGACGTTAATGCAACAGCTGCACCGTCCCCCAGAAATTTCTATTCTGGGCCGGAAGACTGTTTTTGTTTGGTGGTTTTATGTTAATTAGAGTTCAAATTAATGTGCGCCAAATGAGTCAGCATCTGTATATGAGTTGTACGAAATCATTAATAATATTTTAGAAGGAATACATTTTTATAACAGTCAGAATTTAGCAATATGATGATGGTGTCTGGAAGGCAGTGAAACAGGCAATCACTGAACTCCAACTCCACTCAGAGTGTGTATTTTCAGAGCAGTGGGCTTTTGTTTTCAGGATAGCGGGCTTAATTTTACGTTCACAAACAACTGACAGTTATAAACAGCTGATCAACTTCCAGTGCAGGATTCATCATTGCTTGCGATTGTTAAATTGCATCTCTGCACTCGTTTCATGCAGCCTGCCTGAGCTTCCTCAAGTCTGGGGAGGAGGGAGCTGAGGGAACTTGCTATTAGAAGTGCTGTACTCATTTTTAATAATCCTTAAATAATCTACTTTTGTTTTCTTCTCCAGACCTGGAGGACCTTGTTAAAAATGAGAAGACACTCGATTGCGACATGGACAGCTCTGGCAATGGATTCAGTGAGGACAGCTCAAAAACATACAATATGATCAATGATCCTACTGGGACTTCTATCCCACTGGAAGTGCTAGATAAGAAAGATGGAAGCAGCTGTGATGAATGCTGTGATCTTCATCAAGAGTAGTTAAAGACTATGATGAGGGGCAGGAGGCTCTGAATGGAAAACACTGCTGCTATTGTACGAACTCCACTTTGGTGAATGCAGCCGACTATTGAATGATAATAATGTGGTCCCTGTCAACCTTGCTGCCTCACCTCATACCTCCTTGGCCAGTCCTGTCCCATGCCCGTCTTCTAACTCTGTGGTGTTTGTTATTGTCAAATGTCAGATCTCTCACAAATAAATAATTTTGCTGCAAGGATTTCATTTTTTCAGATCAGTTAGATTTCTTTATCCTCGCTGAAACTTGGTCAAGTCGAGGTGAGAATGTGTCCTCACAGTTTTAAGTATTTTCAGCTCAAGCTTTCAGGTTGTGGAGGTGGACTGGGTGTGATTTGCACGGATAATTTCATATGTTCTTCGTGCTCTCTTGGGAACCTTTTCTCATTTGAATGAGTTAGTTTTATGATAAATGTCACAACCCTTTTACTTTGTATTTTAATCTCGACCCCTAAAAAGTAACTCTGGTTTGATTCAGAAACTCTCCGATCTTTTAGCTTTTATTATGTGTTGTTTTGAAAGGGTCTTAATTTAAAGTGAATTTAACATACATGTATGCTGCCCCTCTGGTTCCTCTTTTACTAAGGACCCTAGAGACACTGAAATCTTTCAGTCTTGCTCAGTTGAGAGAGAGTTGAGACTTCCACTCATCTAAAGTGACTCACCCTGGACATATTTCTCTCCTCTGTTTTTTTTCTTCACAGTGTTTATCTCTGGGAGGCTAGCTCATCTGTTTTGGCAACAAAGCTATTATTTTTAAGGCTGTCCTTCGACCTCCTGCTCCGCCACTGTCCACTTATATTCAATTGTGTCTTCAATATATGTATACCAAATATGTCTGCAGATGATTCACAAAATAATTTCATCATACACGTAAAGTTGTACTTGATTCTGTAGCACCAGTAAAGGACAGTCTGGTGGTGTCATGAAATTCTAAAAGACGTAATGTCATCAAAAAGCAGTAAAAGAAATAAGGTCCACTGCAACAAACTGCCATAACCCCAAAGTCCTTTTCAAAATCATCCAATCCGCAATTAATTCTCCACCTAGTCAACAGACTCATGATATGTGAGTAATTCTGTCTTCCTTCACAAACAAAATAAATGATATCAAACCTCAGATTGGTTGTGTCACCAGTGACCCTCTCTACACTGCGACCCCTCAGTCATTTCAAGGCCCTCTCATTGTGCACTTTAAATGACACAACTAAAACCTTCATCATGTCCTTCAGATGTTTTGCCTGCCAGATTTATGAAGGAAGTTTTTAAAAGTGACCCTGTCGCCATTTTATCTTGTAACTAGCTCTCTGTCCACTGGCTTTGTTCCATCCTCCTTAAGCATGCAGTCATGCACCCATTTCTCCTTGCCTTGACCACCAATTTCTAAATGAAATCGAGAGTTTTAGAGAAGGCTGTTGACTTAAAGGTCAAATGTGTAACTAGCAGGATTTACTAGCATAATATGGTAGGAATGGAATATGAGATAAGATAGGTATGTTTTTATTAGTGTATAATCAGCTGAAAATAAGAATTGTTGTGTTTTTGCTGTTAGAATGAGCTGGTTATATCAACTAAGAGTCCAGATCCTGGCTCTAGATACGGCCTTTTGCATTTTGCAGAGTTTTGCAGACATTGTAGGTTCTCCTACAAGCTTGGAAGAGGAAAGTGACACAAGGTGTTTGTAATCTCCAAGCTCACTGCTAGTTGCAGCTAAATCCTACGAGCTGCTCCTTTAAAATTGATTTATTTTATGAAAAGTCATAATATCTTTGAAACAGTTCAGTCAGATTTCATCATAGTACTGAATCTGCCCTCATTAATGTAACAAATGATTTTTTTTAACTTACAGCTAATACTGGAGATTGTTCAATTTGCCTGAGACACAATTTGATCATTTTTTTCAATTGAATTTCCTTGAAAAGTTGGTTTGCATCAGGTATATCGCTTCAGATTGGTTCTGTATCTGCCAGACTTTATGCCTCCTCTTCTGTGGCCCGTCTGGCCTGTGGTATTCCCTAAGGCTCAATCTCATTTGAAAGTGACCTTTCATCTGAACGACTACTTAGTTAGTCATTCAATCATCATTTTTTTTTATCAGCTAGTGAAGATCTTAAGAATCAGGTCTTTTCTCTCTTAACCTGAGCTCTAGAGGGTCACACATGCTTTTATATCTTCTCAGGTAGATTAATGTAATTCAGTGTATTCAGGGTTAAGCCAAAAATGATCTCATGCCTTCAGTTAGGACAAAATGCAGCTGCTATCTATATATATATGTATAATAATATATTACATTATTTTATTGTATGTATTAATCATGTCTACTAGAAGACAAGACACATCAGTCCTCTTTTGGCCTCTCTTCACTGGTAAACAATAAGTTTTAGGATTGATTTTTGAGATTTTACTGATTACCTAAGCGCTTCATGGTGTAGCTGCCATTTATATCCCTGAATTGCTGCTCTCCTGCAAACCAGAGCACAGCCTCAGGTCCTCAGGCAGGGCTCTGCTGGCTGTTCCTGCGTCCTGGCTCAAGATTAAAGGTGACTGGGCTTTTGTAATCAGGGCCCCTCAGCTCTGGAAATCCCTGCCTGGAGATCTGAGGCTGCAGAAACGCACCCATCTTTAAAACCACTTCTTAAGACTTCATATTTTTTAAAAAACAGTCTTTTATAATGATAGCACACCGTTTTATTTCTGACGTGTCTTATCTGTTTTATAATAATAATTTGTATTATTTTTTCTCCAGTCTTATTGTTTGGGTAAATTATTTTTTGTATTATATTAATTGTCAGATTTTATTTGCCTAATTGGAGTCCTAAATGTTTTAATCCTGGTTCAACAATGTCAAGCACTTTGTAACGTTTTGAAAACTGTATAAATAAAAAAATATGAAGACGATGTTACTTTCATTCTTCCTCTTTTACTAATAGTGGGTGTATGTTAAGGATGTTCTTCATACAGGGAACAGGAAACATTTTATTCCAAGCAGCACGGGGCCTTATTTCCTGTATCAGATGTAGAGAAGTTCAGTGTGGTGACCTAGTTAAACAGCAGTTTGCTCATAGTCTCAGCATGTTACACATAATTCAGTTGAATTGCAGTCCATAGGCCTACTTTAAGTTTACAAATGTTTATACTTAACATTGTTTAAATAATAGAAATATTTGAAAAAAATGTTACAACTTTTTAGAGGGGGGTAGTTGGTAAATTGTTGCCATACGGCAGCAACAGGCAATTGTGGAAAGTACCTTAAAATCAAAACGTTCTCTAAAAACATGCTTTTACTGAAAACAAGGCTATATAAATCCAGCTTAAAATAACTCACTACAACTGTGCCTGACTCTGACACTCTCCCCTAGAAGAATTTGGCTTGCATGTTCTATGGATGAAAGCAGGATTTGCAAACTGGCTATACAGTCAAAAATAGCACAAAATGCTGCCTACAATTAAAATGCCTGCACTGGACTATATATCACAGTTATATTCTAGGAAGAAAGTATTGTTGTTAAAACTGTGTGGGCTTATTGACTAGAAATGTACACAAAAGTGGAGCACCATATGATTTGGGTGGGATATTGATATTTCTAGTGGTGTAATTTATAATCCAAGCAGTATTTTACAATAAAAAGAAAAACTGAACTCACAAAATATAAATGAAAATGATGTTTCCTCCCTTTGTAATCAAAAGCTGTAAACATTGTCTCAGAGTAGCTTAATGCTAATGTAAGAAGTCAGTCTCAGAATACACACAGATCACTTCCATATTCACATACAGCTGCCATATAGCAACACATTCATTTTAGCATTTTACAAAATAAACTTCAAATTAAAAATTAAAATATTTTTTATAAAGGAATTTTGCCTAAATATTGAACAATTAGTCAACTTTGGAAGCCTTCAGATCATGATCTTCTCAGTGTCACATAAAAGACCCCATTTAAACAATTAAACAGTAAAACATGGATTTTATATTACAGCCTTTTAGTAAAATTGAGATAAAGTAAATGTTGCCAACACCATATGACAACACCATACAACAGGAGGCACTAAAGCCTTATAAATGCTTGTGATCCCTCTTTTAACATAGTTTAAAAAAGACACTACAGACTGTAATATGATGGAAATATTGTATTGAGAACTACATCTAAATCTCGCTATGCAACCCTAATGTGTACTGAATGAAAATTAATTTATCTTGTATCTCATGTTCACCACTAGGTGGTGTATTTTCCTGTTCTATCCAATAGAGGGCATTGGGTGCAATGGTAATGAGGAGATACCGCTCCGAAAGTGTGATGTCTCTGGGCTCAGATTTTATCAGAAATAACAATTATTACTGTAACTTAATGTCTTTTGTATGAGTGTGTTTGTTTGTTTGTGTGTGTGTGTGTGTGTGTGTGTGTGTGTGTGTGTGTGTGTGTGTGTGTGTGTGTGTGTGTGTGAAAGAGAAGGTGAGAGCAGAATTGCCACAGATCTGGCCATAACAAACTGCTGACAGTGGCCTGACCTTTTCACTGAAGCTGACGTAAAAAAACAACTTAAACCTTCCTTTTACTCTCTGTGAACTATCTCTTAAACACAGCAAGAGATCAGACTAATGACTCTGGTCTGCTGGTATTAATATTCTAAGTCACACTATTTCTGACAGAATGGTTCTTGCTCAGCTTGCTGGAACAAAGTCTGAACATGTTGAGGGAGGGAGGGAAAACCCTCTCTCCACCATCCAAAGAAAAACTTTTGAATTCTCTGTTAGGTATGATTAAATGTCCTTGGCAGCACCTTCTCTTGTTAATCAAGCATACTGGCACTGATCCACTTCAGAAAGCCGGCATTTAAAACACTAAATATAGAATATCAGATATTCATTGAATCAACTGGAGCAGAACATTTGTGATCCTGTATTATTATTTATTTTTTGACACAGCCAAGGCCTTTTGTCCACCATCTGCCTCCAAGAAGTGCTACGTGTTCCTTTTATTCCTAATTCTTATTAATACTGTATCATCCTCCCACTTCCCCACCCCCCTAAACAACAGCAGACATTTAGGACCACAATAAAAGACACTTGATAATCGCCTCTTTTGTGGCAAGCCAACATTGTAACATAAAAATTTAGACTAATCTCTGAAAGGCACAGATGTTCTAAAAGGCTTTTACCATAACAAATCCTCCTCCAGATGACACACATACACAAACACACAGAGTGAGCCTGCTAGCTTCCAGGAAAAGCAGATTCACATGTAACATACACAAATTATACTTACTTTCAAACCATTCATAATAAAGACATATGTATCAGCATCAATATACAGATTTGCATCTATCTTTACATTCAGGTGAGAAGTTTCATTAGCAAAATTGTGACAAAATATATTTGTAACAGTAGGACAGGTCAGAAAAACATGGGTTGACATTTAAAACCCTCAAATATAATGGCATGGAGAGAAAATGTAAGCAATGTTGGGGGAGAAGCCCTGCTACCAAAAAATCAGCTGGGGAAAACTACTCCACACCCCAAAACACACTTCAGGGCACACCACACAGAAAACTATTTTTAATAATGTTATCTTACCAGTCTATTTTTGATCAGGATTACAGTAGCCTCCTGGAATCTGGTTGTCTGGCCAATAAACTGTTTGACTCATAACAGGGGGCAAAATGGCAAAATGATGTTTTCAGACCTTTTTTTTGTATGGATTAAACAAATGAGATATACCATTTTATAAATTACGAGCTTTAAAGGTGATGGTAGGCAAATTTAGTTAATGTTTAGAAGAGCCAGGCTAGCTAAAACTAACCGGCTTCACATTTACCATTTACCATATTCTCGGCAAGGAAACAAATGAATGTTTCCCAAAGTGCTGGACTATTCTCTTAAGTTATATTATGTCATCTGCAAAAGACAGCAGAGCAACATTTGCATCAAACAATGTGATATTGCTTGCATATGGACATTCACCCAAATCTAGTTTGTTTAATTTAGATTGCGAAACTTGCCAGCCATGCTAAAGCAAGCATAATATTTGCAAATGAAACAAACTTGATGGTGAAGTCCTGTCAACAGTGAATGGGACTATGTCTTCTGAGTGTAGTCTGCTTACAATGCTTGTTATTAGACTGCACAGCAACGTTTATATGTTTAAATAGTCTAAAATCCATCTGGATGATTTTATATTTTTATATTTGGCTTTTATCCCTTTAATTTATAGGACAGCTGAGGATATGACAGGAAAAGGGGGGTGACATGCAACAACAGGCAGGAGTCAAACCCACGGCTGCTGCTGGGAGTCAGGCTCAGTACACGGGGCAAATGTTCTACCAACTGAGCTATGAGGCCATCAATTTGGATGAATTCTAACCCAGTAGGAGCCTCGGAATAAGACTAAATGTATAAATAGCTGACAAAATTAAAGTAGTCTCTTACTGGACAGCCCCTGGGCAGGCGTGCAAAGTATCAGCCTGCCAGAAATTTAAACACGAAGCAAGAAAAGGCAAGCTGGTGTGCTTTGGACCACCAACAGTATGGAAAAGCACTCAGCTGTTAGTCACCATGGTGGTCTCTATACTGGGCGCGGCAGTACTGACCTGGACGTTTCTATCTGTGGTGATTAAATTCAGCTTGCCGTGCTACAGTGAAGCACCAGCCGAGTTAATTAAAGGAGAGCAGGAGATCCAAACATTTTTTGGGGGTTTCTAGTGAACATAGGCCAGAAAGTGCAACGAGACACGAGAAGGCTACAAGTGCAACAGCACAATGGTTTTACACATCAAATGCAAAAAGAATTTTAAATACTATTAATGCATCACATTAGATGAAGTCATGTGCACGCTGTGTATCACAAGCACTTTATGCAGGTTTGTTTGTACAATACAGAACTATTTATTTGCATCATTTTAGAGTAGGCTGCTATAGTTGCTTACACCTGCGATGAGCTCCCTCTTGGAGCTCAAGAGTGGCAGGACATTTGAACCAGTCAAACCGTCCTCTTGTACATCAATCATTATGGGAAATGTGAAGTCTCCTGCCAGCAAAAAAGATGAACTGAGAGCTTTGGTTAACAGCCAGTATATGTGCAAGGAGTGCAGTCTGCTTCACACAGACAGCAGCTGCTGTCCAACATCTCTTCAACAGTTCCTTGAGGTTCAGAAAGGTGCCTAAACTATGGAAGACCTCCTGCTTTGTTTCAGTGCCATAGAATAGTTGTCACAGCTCTCTCAGTGACTAGTGGTACTTAATGACACATATCATGAAGACCTTTGAAAGGCTAGTCCAGTGGATAGACTGTATATTAAATAGTGGATGGAGCTTTCAGGCCAGAAAAGTGAAGCCAGTGCATTCTTTCTAATGGCCAGCAGGGTCGACTCCCCTGGTTGCAAAAGTCTGGTTGCATGTACCCTTATGGCAAAATGACTCATCTTCTCACTTGATTTATGACCTCAGTATACAGTTTTCTAATGAGTTTATGGTCTCAATCACCAGTTTCAAGTCTTCTTCAATGAAGCACGATGTTCAGTTTGTAAATTAGAACAGAATGAAAAAAAACAAAAAACAATATTTATTGAATTGAACAGTTTTGTGTAAAATCTTAAGATAAAATAAATAAGATATTTTTGAATATATAAAATGTAAAAAAAAACAAAAAACAGCTTTGGGTCTGATACCTGGAAATCGGTCACTTAATTGATTTTAAGTTCCATATCTAATCGGTGATCATTCACTGTCAATTCACTAACTTTACATGAACTTGCATTAGTTCAGAGTTGCAATCAGTGGTGGACTTCAACTGAGCACATTTATATCAAGTACTGTATTTATTTTACACTACCATCCCAGAGGCAAATACTGTACTTTTTACTCCACAAAGCTGAAAAAAGGCTGTTTTCTGACTTTTCAGAGATACATGGTTCTCACGGGACAGTGATGCTGCAGACATTTGATGATCTTATAGACCATGATGCATTGCTTTAGATTAAACTTAATCATGGGGGGTTTCACTGTATAAATCATTAATGGTGATGTCCAGCACACAGTAGGGTTGTGCCGATTGGCGATCCGATCGTATATTGGCGATTGAAGGGATGAACAACGATAGTTTTTTTTCCCTTGGCGATATTACCAGAGGTTGTGGTGAACGCACAATTAAGAGAGGGAGGGAGGGAGAGAGACAGACAGACAGAGGAGGGAGAGGGAGAGAGAGCGGGCCTATGTGTGTGTGTGCGCGCGTGTGTGCATATGATGGCGAGCTTAGTGCGGCTAATTGATTAATAAGAACAAAGCACCATGAATTCAAACTCTTCTGACCAGAGCTGGCTGGCCCATTAGGCAACATAGGCAAATGCTAAGGGTGCCGTGGCCTCCAGGGGGCGCCACAAAATCGGGAAAAAATTCACCTTTAATATAATTATATTAAAACTAGTAATTACTACTAACTCTTAAAATGGAAACGCTAACATATACAAATGTAAAGCAGTGCCCAATTAATATTATTACAAATGATAATACCAAACAAGCCCTCCTCCTCCTACAGCTGATCCATACCTGCTTGCTCTCTGTGGGGGGAGGGGCAAATTTATTGACGTGACCCCAGAGAACCTTGTAAACATGTCAAAACGACCTAAACTGTCCAGAGCACAGGGAAGAAAAAAACAAAGAAAAGAAGAGGAGGAAAAACGTGAGAAAGAAAGAGGTAAAGTAAAGATACAGTAATGAAATGAAGCATCAGTTGTACTAATAAGGATAAGAGAAGAAATATTGATTATTAGACACCGTGTGCTTTTCTTGGTTAGTTTCCTCTCTGTGCACTCTGTGGTCAGGGTGCTGCTGAGTTAAAGGCATAGTTAGCGATATAATCCGACGCACTTTTAGTCAAAATCACCGTATTTCTCCTCACTATCCACAAGCTGTCACTTCTGAGAGCATGCTGGAAAAAAAAATCCAGTTTCAATACACAGCCTGTGCTCTGAATTTCAGCAGGTAAATCTGTGGCTCGGAGCGAGCCACCAAAACATGAGTCCACCTCCTCGCCTGGGGGGCTGGTTCATACTCGTGCACAGATCAGACACAGGG
>JAJHUR010140506.1:35961-51864 GCA_027495735.1 Lutjanus campechanus | reverse complement strand
CTGAGAATGTCTGTTGAATTTCTGCCTCTATGGCAATGGCTGCATATACGGATGCTAGTTCAAACTTCACTACTTTTGTCTTTCAATCTCTTAGTTATTTATACAGCTTTATTGCTGAAAAATATATCACCTATACAGAAACACACTTGTGGGCTTTAGAAAATGAAGTGTAAGGTTTGGATTGAAGGTCCTGAGATTGCTGAAGTTGATGGGCAATGCCATACATGCGCAATACCAGATGTTTAACTTTTTATGTGAAGATTTCGACTTTATTACCATCATCATGTTTTTGCTGTTGTTTACATTCAATCTGAAGCAAATTCAAATGCACTACATATTTTTTTTCTTGGGTGTTTATAAGGAAACTAAAAAAGAAGGAAAGGTCATTATGTTACAACAGAACACTATGCGCCAGTCTTTGATGCCAGTTCTACTGAGACTTGAAGCAAAACAGCATGATTGACATTGCATCTCAGTGTCAATCATGCTGTTTTGAGACCAACAGCAAATAAAGAAATCTCAGTATGCTCTTCTCTGAAGTGTGTGTTTTTTGTGTTCTAGAGGTATTTCTTCATGAATAGTCATACACACAGATATGTTGGGTTTTAACATGCTTCTTCATGCATTTCCCAAAGGCTTCATCGAAGTGGCACCAAAGTCTGACACCAAGCAAAGCACAGAATGTTCTATGGAGATGTGATGACCGTACCTTCTTTGTTAGTTTACTTGGGTGTACAAGTGTATATACATGTATATGTAAATAACTGTTGTTTTATTTCATTTTGTTTTACATTTGATCCTATTCTACTCTGAACTCAGTGAGCACCATTTCTGTGTTGATTTGTAGTTGAAAATTGGTTGATATTCAGTCTGAACATCTAAGGGCATTTCCACACTCACCTCATTTGGTCCAGACTTTCAGACTTTTCAGTTTGATTTGGACCAAAATTACAGGTGTGAAACCAGGGTCTGGACCAAAAAAAGGTGATCAAAGACTGGATCAAACTGAACCATGGTTCTGTTTGTTTCTAGTGTGAAACCCACTTTTTTTTACATGGTTCAGACTTTCAGATCAATTACATGAAATTATGACGGGATATCAACAGAGCCAGAAGAAGGAAAAACAACGCACCAAAACAAAATAAGCCACAGGAGCACATGGGAACAGGCAACATGGGCTAGAGTCTCATGTGTGACAATTTTTATTTTTTGGCTTTCAGCTGACAAATTTGGATGATGTTTCTTTGTGAGGGTCAAACGTGACAATAAGCTATTATTTGCGCATTGCAGAGGATATCACTGTCGCAGATCCCTGTGAAATATTGTCTAGATGTGAGTAAATATTGTCTAAGTGTGAGCAATGTCTTCAAATAATGAAAATAGTTGTTTTTAAATGTTTTTTCTACTATACAAATACAAATATGCTTGCTGAGAATTTTTATCTGTAATATAGTGGAAACCAATTACAGTGTCAAACTGTTATAGGGTCAACTGCTTATATGCTTGGGACAGAATCATTCCTACACATATGCTGTTGAAATATTTTGTTTAAGTTATAAAGTAGTGTGCTTTCAGTTTTCATTTCTGGTATTTAAATACATTATGTTATATGGATAACAATTCTAAAACTACAGTAATTCTATTAAAAAAAACAAAAAACCTTAACTCCCACGATACTTTACCTCACGGTAACCTGTCTACTTCCATCTGGCTACCTGACGATGAACAGTGAAAGCCAATGAGATGCGGCATCGAAATATGGTGTTCCTCAGTTTACATTGTGTAGTCTAGTCAAACAAGAAGAAGCAGTCTGCTAGTGATGAAGACAGAAAAGTCACGTAATGCCCCTTTATGCAGACCCTTGGTGAGGCAGTCAGATGGTAACCTGCGTGAGAAATGAAGCAAAACAATTTGGTTATAGCAACAATCCACTCACAATGAGAAGTTTCCACTGTATGTGTAAAATTCATCTGTATAGTTGTAAGTTGTATGTCTGTCCAGCATGAAAGATGGATAACTCTATTTTTGTTATGCGACCCTGTGTTGTATAATGATGACCTCAATAGCTTGATACTAGAGGCAGGCAGCAGTGCATGTCCTCTCCCTCTTCCACAACATTGCAAATGGTTATTTTGGTCATGCAGGTAACACTACTCTACAGACTATATAGGCTGCAATATACTATAGAAATGAGTATTTGTAATATATAGTTTAAACTGAGAGGCTTAGAGTAAAAAACACAGCTACAAATCTATCTGCTACTTCAGCACCATGGACAGCACCATGGATTTAACAGTACACAGCTCAGTTAGCCTGCTGATCTTCCAGAGCTATGGTCGGATGTGATAGATTCTAACTGTCACAAACAAGTCAAGACTAAACAAGAATAACATATTTAACTGCACAACCCCTCTGCCTCTGCACTTTCTCTGCTACTAGGGGATGGAGAAGTTGGATGGTTGCATTTTGATCATTTGCTAACGGGATCCTACCTCAAATCACCTGCTGCCCACAGGTGATGGAGATGCTGTATCTTCAGATGCTGTGGGTTCCATTTTCTTCATCCTTTGTTCAAGGTGGCTCCTTGAGACTCTCTATGTCCTATTTCTATTAGGGCAGTAAAATTTAATTAGGAGACATTAAATATTAAATTGAAAATGAACTGGTTTGAGGGCTGCAGTCTCCTCTGTGAAAAACAAAGCCAAAGTAAACAGCTGCAAAATTGCTGATAGCCCCCCTCAACCCCAAGCACTTTTCTAGGACATCTTGTCATTCAAAATTAAAGACCAATTATTCACAGTGTTGTTTTCATACACGTGCCTATATACTAGTCGACCCCAGCACATCTTCAACAGATCAATTTATTAATACAGACCCAAATGCAAGACTGTTTTGTATTGTGACTAGGGCTGTCAAAGTTAACGCGTTAACGCATGAGATTAATCTGGAAACAATAACGCGTTAAAAAAAAGATTAATGCATGATTAATCGCATCACGTGACTTAGGTAGAGTCTGTCTGTGTCATAGACTGTATAAAACATGGACTTAGCACCCGTGATGTCACCCATTGGTTTCGGGGAGTCGGTTTTGTGACTAAACCATGGGCATTTGAGCTGCGCCATCTTGGATTTTAGTGGGAGTGTACTTTCCATATTTGGCGGATAGGCGGTTACTCTACGGGTCAGTCTGGGTCAGCCGGCCGAGAACCCGCCCACTTAGCTCGGAGCAACGGAGCTAGCCTAAGGCTAATCAGCTAATCAGCTAGGCTAACAAGCTAAGCGGCAGCTACACGCAGCTACATCTATGAGCTACATCCACCACACGACAGTCCCCGAGTCCGACCCGACTAGCTCGACCCCGTGCGACCGCGACACACAGCGAGCGCACAGAGCGAACAGAGATCATAATGTTGCTGCTGTGTTTTAAACATGACTGTTTCAGATAGAGAGGTTTTAGGTGGAGCTGCAGGGTTTGGTGGAGTTGTGGGGGGAAATTTATTTCTAGCCTATTATTTAACTGTGAAACAATCATTATTTCATATTAATAAAATATATTAAAACGTTAAAAACATTATTATTGTTGTCATTATTATTAATGATAAAAATAAAAATGATAATAATAATATATTAAAATGTTTTGTATATATATATATATATATATATATATATATATATATATATAGGCCCTATATATATATGTAATATATTAAAATATTAAAATGTTTAATATTAACCGGCTTTCACCGCTGCCTCCACCCACTATCCACTTACAGTTACAGCAGCACACAAACAACAGCAGCCGCTTACTGACGGAGCTGCTCTGTCCATGCAATGTCGGACTTTTTAAACAGAAAAATGAGACGAAATAAAGATAAAAAATAAAATAAAAATAAACCCAAGAGATATTCAGGTTCTTGTATAAATGATGAAGAAAAGCTGCAAATCTTCGGGTCTTCCACCCATCTTTTTCCAGGACTTTTCCATGATTTTCTCAGTGATGATCTAGCTGGTATAACTAACAGGGATTGCACGATGTATGAATATGTTCATCTCTGTGAAAGTCTGATTTAAAAGATGGTTATCTATGGCTGTAATCTCTTTCATGCTTAAAAATTAAGACAAATTGATCAGAGAATAATGCCAGAATTAATATTGTTACGGGTGACAAGCCATTCATTTCAATAAATATAAAATAGAATTAGAAAATAATAAATATTTAATTACTAAGCTTTTCATTAAACTAAAATGTACAATCAATCATCTAAAAGGTGTTGACTGAAGACCATAGTTATAAATAATGCCTTTTTATTTATTGTATTGAAAAATAAAACAATATATCATCATGTACAGAGGATAATTCAGGCAGAAACTGTTGTTGTTACAGTGAAAGCATACTTGTGACACCCATATGCAAAACATGGGATATGTTGCGTGTGAGTTCAGTTAGATATCTTGGCATCTTATTCCCAAATCACTTCACCCCACATGTCAGTAACAATAAGCTTATTTATTCACTCTTTTTCACATACACACACCCACATACAGCTCTGTCTGTGTGTCTCCACAAATATATACACACATTTTTTCCTTATAAAATGTAGAAAAATTGCATATAAAAACATGTTCAACCCAAATTTCATAAAAAATGTGTTAACACTCAACAACAGTGCTCAGTTTGGCAGAGTAAACATTGTGTATATGTGGCCACAACTGGATTGAGCCATGCAAAGAAAACCCAAAACTAACTTATAATGCAGTACAGACCTTGTGTCCCTATTTAAACTTCATGCCCGAACATATCACAGCATTGATTACTCAAATAAATTGTTCTCAACTGTTTTGTCCTCAGAGAAAACCAAACTCCAAGTGAGTTTGCCAGTGATTATGTGCCACTGCTGAAAGGATGACTGCACTTTGACCTGGTGTTTTATACTGCATGTAGGTACTGAGAAGATGGAAATCATGAGCTTTGACCAGCATCTATAATGATTTGCAAAAGCATGTATGTTCTCATTTAGAATTAGAGATAACATAGAAGTCAAAGAAACTATTACACTATTACTATTATTAAGTTTCAAGGAGAGTTTCTCCACTGTCTGTCAAAAAAAAGTTATGGGCAGAGTAGGTTTTTTGTGCATTAAAGAAGTAGTGTAGCACAAAATTTAAATGTGGACAACAGAACACAGTGGCCATATGAATGCAGAAACAGCTGCTGTCATCTTGTCACCCCCCAGAAGCTGGAAAACTTTACAGTTTTTATCAATAATTAACAGTAACTGGGGATTACATTTTTTTTTAAAGTTTAATTGTTAAATAAATATCAGCATGATCGCATCAGTGGCAACAGCAACTCGTTTGTTTATTTTTCCCTACATTAATCATTCTTTCTCTCAACTTTGTTTAATTCCATATTTTTCCCCTGATCATCCACAGCCCCCCTGCAGTGGCTCTATGCCCCCCACAGTTTGAGAACAAGTGAGCTACAGTGTGTTATTTTAACAACTGTGTGATCATTTTCTCATCTTTGTGATTATAGTAATTTCTGCCTTGTTTCATATAATTTGTGAATTAATTTATAAGGTTTGGTAAAAACGTAGGCAAGGAAAGCTGAATAGCAGCTGCAGTAAAAACAAAACTACTGTCAGTCCCTCTTGACATGTCAAAAACAACCACTTTGTGGTATAGTTGTGTATTGACTGTTGAGCTTTTATTTGGAGAACAGAAATCTGTTGTGTGAGACCTCTTCAATCTTTGCATGCACGTGCTCAACAGCAAAGGACCAAAACTAATGATTAACACATTCAACTATTATTGCTTAGACACTTAAAACAGGCTCAGAAAATTACAGCTTACTGAAAGTGCAGCAAAAAATAAATGTGTTGTATGTTCTTATAAGTATTATAAGTCAATACATTGTTTCAGTAGTTGAATTGCTACTTAAAATAAAAAATATTCTGGAAAAAACAGAAGCCTTCTTCCCCGTAAAAGCTCAAAAAAACGGAAGGATAATGTACCAGTGTAGCACTAATTAAAGCACAAATAATGCCTGCAACAAAATTAATTATGTGTCAATGTGACCTTTTTGGCTTGGGACATGAGGATAAAAATTGACACACATTAGATAACTGTATGAAAAATAGTCATCCAGCTGTATGAAGTGAGTCAAACCATTGAATAATGATGCTGTCTCTGTAGAGACAAGTTTTGGGGAAGATCTCAGGCACCTTTTTAAGAAGATTTATGGGTGTTTTTGAGGGAACTACCCATTGGTCCAACAGCCCCTTATCCCAAAAACAAATGCCTATTGCTCTGACACATTGTTTTTTGGAATGTAGAAATAGGCATAGCTGATTCATCCAAGTACCCAACCCTAATAGAAAGTTCATTGGTGGTTGTTTTGCAGGTCTTCTGTTGCTAATTTAATGGTCTGCAGAGTCGGAGACGCTGCTCAGCAATGCCCTCTGATTCAGCGTCACAGTACACACCCACTAAGCCGGAGGACTACTGAGTGAAAAACAGACTGCAGAGCTGGACTAAAAGCTGATGATTGTTGGGGCAGTGGACAGACTCATCAAGATGGTTTTGGTGATTTTTTTTAGGTTTTCCATCAAGTTTGAATGAAGTGTTTTACAATATGATATCAGGGCAATTATAAGTGGGTCTTAGTTTGGTAAAAGAGAGAAACTTGGACTTAAAAGGCGTATGGTTAATTTTTTTTTAAAACAGGTGTAAGAATAGTTCCTTTCTTGACTTTGCAAGTTTACTTCATATTTATTAGCTATAGTGATCACACTCACCACTTGCACACATCTGCACAAATATATCAGCAAATGCTGGTTGATGGGCTATTCATTCTATATTTATGGGCCCTCCCCACATGAGGGCCCTGTATACTCAGTCCGAAGCCCCTGCGGCTTAGAGTTAGCATGCTACTGCAGACACAGTGTATTTACGGAGCTTTTTTGGTTTTGGAATAATGGGCTGCAATACAATAGCATGGCACTGTTGCTGAAAGATTTTGTACAATGTAGGCGCTGAGAGTGAAGCTAGAGGCAAACGGAATCCGAACATCTACTCTGAGAATTAAAAATTTTGCATGTTAATTTTGATTTTCTGGCCACTCTTTACATTGTTGGAAATTTGGTCATTGACTTGGTCACTAAGCTTCCCTGAACTAGCTAGTAAAATATATCAGTGCAACTAAACTAGGAGAGCTAAAGCAGTGTGACGTATTTGGAAAAGAATCTATCCAAGACATCATCTGACACACACATAAAAAATATGGTTGCATTCGGTGAAATAAGGAATTTCCTTTGTCATATACTTGGAAACAACGTGCTCTATAGTCATCGTTTATATGAAACAGAAGTTTGTGTCCTTGTTAAAAAATGTTATTTCAAGTGTTTGTGTGTAAATGAAACAATGAGCTACATATTGATGCTCTGCATAGAAAACTGACTTCCATTTTCACAATTAAACTTTACATGCTCCTTCCCTGTAAAAAGGAGGTATTTGTGTTTCTTTGTTTTATATTGAAAAGTAACTGTGATCTTGCTGAACTTTTTGTCAATCATCTTTAATGTGACATTGAAGAGGCGTCGTGACAAGCTTTTAACAAAATACAAGATTTGCAGTAAACTGAACACTGAACTTGGATTTGTTTCTGCAGAGTTTCTCAGTGTTGCTTCAAATTTAGACCGAGTCAGTTAAGATGTCTGAGGCTGATTATGATGGTTTTGAAGACATTAAACAAAAGCATGCCTCACTCATATTCCAATGTGGATACTGTAATTACATGACCTGAAAGAGCTCAGTTGACATGAATAAACTTCTACTTCCCTCTCTCCTTTAATTAGTCACAAACAAGAGAGCTCTCTCACTTTAATGTGGGTTGACACATTAATGCAAAGCTCAAATGACAGTCAATTAAACGCACTTACTTGAGGAAAAAACAGAATTCACTTGCACTAAAGTTTATCTACTGTAAATCCAGTATTCATAGTCCTTGGAAGTACACAACAAATTCTTGAGATATTCCATAGATAGTGTTGGTTTCCAGATTTAAAGGTTAAGAGAAGTTATATTTACAAATTCTGAACAGTAAATGGCCATTGACGGCACTGAGTTAATTTCTCTATTCAAGCAGCTGAAGGCCGCAAAAAAGCGGATGATAAACAGAGGCTGTACGTTCATTGTGATTCTTCATACGGGACTATGCAAAAGGTGGAGATTATGTAATGTCTTTGGCATCCCACAAATTCAATAACAAATTGGATTATCAGAGTGAACAAAATATGTTGACTGTTCACTTCTATACAGCTACAGTATATCTGAGGCTACCTGTTATTTCATAGTCTTTATTTTCATTTTGCACCAAACCCTGTGAGTAAACTGTTAAGGGGATGACTGACTTTTTCTGACCACCATTTTCATTCCATAATTCAGTGAGAAAATCTTATCAGTCATTAGCAGTAGTGGCATTTACTTAAAAGCATTCCTTTATGTGTAAAGTGCAAATTAAATTTCAGCAGTGTGCAAATCTCAGTGTAGGGCCATACATGTGTAGAGCCTGAGAAGGCATCTCGGGAAGTGTCTGTGCACATATAACTTCTAAACATCACCGCAGCAGCAAATTATGTGATCCATCTGGCCTGTTATTCTGTTACAGTATAACCAGAATTTGAAGCAGTCTTGTGAAGAGGATGTTGCTCGTTTGGATTCTGTCTGGGGACATCTGGTCCGTGAAAAATAAAATTAATGCTGTACTTTCATCCATCAGTTATGTAAGAGACTTTTAGAGAAGCGCTTTACTCCCAGTGGCTTTGGCAGAAGCTGCACAGTGGCCAAGTATAAGTGTGTAATTGTCCTGTGGATTTCATACAAGTGACAACTAAACATTTAAATGTGAAATAAGGTCATTCTATTATTATTCTGGGAAAAGGTAACACAGTAAAATTAGGCAAAAAACAAAAAAACAAAACAAAAAAAAAACTGATTATACTAAATAACATAAAACATTCTTGCATATTCCCCCTCAGTGTTCAAAATAAATCTTACAGAAAGTATAAATTCACAGAACATAAACACCATCATAATTTATCATAACACTCAGCTGTGAAAAGACACAGCAAAACCTTCATAATGTCAGATTCCCAAAGGAACTGATTATTGTGGAAGATTTAAAATGCCTACATCAAAACATATAAAACTATGAAATAGAGTGAAATAAAATAGGCTATATGTAATATGTACTTCCTTTTTCTGTTTACATTTACTGTGTCATAATTAAAACCATTTGTTAATAATATTGTATATATTTATTTTATTTAGGTTTTTGTTTGGGGGAGTAATTTCTCATTGGGACATAAACTAACACTAAGGCAAACACTAAATGCAAAGCACTTTCATGAGGAAACTAATGATCTTTAAAAAAAAATTTAAAAAAAGAAAGAAATTGTCCATGCCAAAATGAAAAACAATTAACTGTCCAATTACAGCCTGTGGTTAGGGACCATTGTGCTCAGTGTTTCTGACATGGGTTGATGGCAGCCATGACAGTCTTTTATATTCAAAAGGTTTCTTGTGGGCCATCCAGTTGGGGGGACACTACTATTGATTGACCATTTAGTTACATTTTTGATTGACTGTCTGCAGTTTTAAGGGATGAATTGTGCTGCAAAAAAGTGTACAAACAGACTAAGTAACTAAGACAAATAAACCCAGTTTGGACAATTAATTAGTGTTAGTTTGTGTTTGCTCAGTAAATACACAGTAAAGAAAATACATACAAGAATGTGTATTGTATTTCACTGCATATCTTTTTTCCAATTTGTTTTAATTTAAGCATTTTAAATCTTCCATTGATTAGATTGTTTGTAATAGGAATAATGCTGCGATCCATTGGAAGAAACAAACTCCAACACGGAAAAGTGCAATGGAACGATCATATAAGTCGTGATTCTAAGTCGGTAACTTGGGCATGATTCTTCTAGGCCATCACAGTAATATGGCACCACACACTATGAAAGCAGAATTACCTTTTCATCAATTTTAACAATATGTAGTGTTTGTGTTGCAAAATGTGTAGTTGCCAGTTCCATTCAGTTGATTTGTGCTTGATAGAAGTTTTTGTGTGCATTAAATCAGCTGCTGTAGATGTTTCCTGTAGTTCAGAGACATGCCAGACAAACATCAGAGCTGTGGCCGTCTATGTTTTCCCGGGCGGATGCACACTTTTAGATTGCAAGTCTGCAATACTGACTTTGAAATATTGACTTGCGATTTGCAATGAATTGCAGCATGATTATAGGAAACATACCATAAAACACTGAAAAACCCTCCACCATTAGCATCAATTTTGGAGTATTTCTCTTTCTGATTAACTGGCCAAATCTGGTCACTGTTAGGCTGCAGTATTTCTGGATCTGTTGTTGTCAAGATTGATAGGAAAAATCAACATTACTGAATGTCCGGTTCTGGTGATAATTCCTCACAATCAAAGAGCAAGGAGTAATTTCTTAGAGTCGCCACTTTGGGCACACATTCAACAAAATATGTCAAAAATCAGTGAAGAAGGAGAATTTTTCAAACAACCACAAATTCAGAAGAACAGAGTTTTGAGTCAAGGGACAAAATCCCACTCTCTGCTGTGCTTATTGTGGTCTTGACCTTCATATAACCCACAGCTAAATTCAAATTTATTAACTGTGTGGCAGCTGATAACATTCTGGAAAACACAAGAAATCATAAACTCAGAAAAATAAAGTGAACAGATCAGTAGAGAAAAACATGGAATGCATTCAATTATTAAATCATGTTGTATAAAATATGTAAAACATTTTCTAAGCGTGGAAATTGCATTAATATTACATTTCACAGCAGACTAGTGTGTTTTCTAAATTTCCTTCCGCCACAGAGGGGTTAGTTAGGTTCAGCGATAAAGCGCTAATGGTCCTAGTAGGGATTTATTGTTTCAGCCAAATATCGATTATGAAATGCAGGTCAGTGATTCTACAGAACACCACCTGTACCCAGTGAATTATTATAGTTAAAGGTCATGACATTTCCAAAGCAGGTTTAACTCGGAATGAACAACAACTGCAGTCTGGGACACATAAATGAATGCTTCATAAAAACACTTCATTGTGTTTAAAGACGTCCTGTAGTAAATAAACATTAAACAAGGGATTCAGGATGAATAACTGATGTTAATCAGAAACTGCAGCCTCAAAGCACCAACGTCAATCAAGTGGACCCATTACATTCTCATAAATCAACACAATCACTGTGTCTTGATTGTAAGCAAACAGCCATACAAATTCAAAATGGAGTGACAAATTCCAGCACTCACACTACAGTAATAAGACACAAATGTGGATATTATGCTTGTATGTGCATGTGTAAGGGATTTCGTGCTTCCAGTGCTAAACAGACAAACTTATTGGTCTAAACTGCATATTCGTTGCTCAGGCACTTGTTGTAAGTCATAAAAAACAGAATAAAAATGGACTTCCTCTGCTGTTTGACAGACAGGTCACATCTTTTCATTCTGCAAATCCCAGCATTGTAGGACCATTCATTTGCTCCGTGTCTTTCGACTCCATGGTGCAAACCACTTGAGCCAATTCATTTTCTGGCAACAAAAAGGCTTAGGCGCTATTGCTTTGATCTCAGAGATTGGACGTCATTCACTCTATAACATATAACAGATAAAAAGGCTTTGTGTGTGCGGATGTGTTAAATATCTTTATGTCAGAAGCTGGACTCTGGGACCGTCTTTTTGCGTCCCAGCGAGGTTGTGCTGTATCGAGTCCTCTGAAGGGTGCCATAAGATGGTTTGTCTGTTGTCAGGCTGCGTGATGGTGCTGTGGACATCCCATTGCGATGCAAAGATACTGTCCTGCGCATGCTCTGCTCCGCTTTGGTGGGGATGTTGGAGGAGCTCTGGGAGCGTTTGATGTCAGCTGAGGTTCGTCCCACCTTCCCGTTTGCCAGCTCATCACGCAGATGACCTGAGCCATTAGACTTGGCACCTTCTACCCTGGCTCCTCCTCCTGCTGCCCCATTAGACAGTGATTGCCTCGAAAGGGTCCTCCTGCCCCCTTCCTCAGCTCCTCCTCTCACTGACTCACCCTCCTTGGACTTCTTTGATCCTTCCTTATCCTTCTTCAGGAAGTTGCCTTTAAAGAAGGAGCGCAGTCCCTCATGGCTCTTGGACACTTCTCCTTTCTTAGTCTTCAAGTTTCCTTCATATGTACCGTGGTGTTCCCTATCAGCACTCTCCCCTTTTTGTCTTCTCAGAGTCCCATCATGAAGGCTGGGAGTGCTGTAGCTGGGCTGAACTCCAGCACTGGAACTCCTTTTTGTCTCAGGATCCTGGGAAGCCATGGAGGAGCTCTGCTTCCGTGCTTCCTTCCTCCTGGTGAGGGTGTTGCTGCTGGAGCTATTGCTGATATTCACATTGCTCTCATCTCTCATCTGGCTCCCCTTGCTGCGTCTCAAGCTGGATGTCTTATCTGAAGGCCTCCTCTGGCCCTCTGGGACCTGTGGAGACTCATCTCCTGCCTTACCCACACAACTTATGCTCCCAACACTGGCGGATCGGATATTGGTTGCAGCCCGGCCCTCAGCAGCCTCCTTTGCGCTGCGAGGTTCGCTCATCAATGTCACTATTGGATCCTTTGTGCACCGGGGCCGTCGGCCTGATTCCAAGTACTGTACCAACTCTACGGGGGCAGGATCTTGTACAGATGGAGGCACTGGGTCAGGTTTCCGTCTGTCCTTTGAACCAAAGGACCAGCGCAGGGGAAGTACTTTGCTCAGGGTGTCCTTGGTCTTGCTCGGGGCTCTCATGCTCACGCTCCGTCCCTGAAGACCCCTGATAAATGGCCTGCTCTCAAAACCCCCTAACAGTTAAGCAGAGAGACAAATGTTTTAGCTTTTACATTCAAATGCAAGACCTTCACACAGAGGAAGCAACTATATTAATGAGAACAAATCCAGGGTGTGGCCCCTTGTACCTTTCTCATCTTTAGAGCCATTGTCAAGGAAGACTGGAGACTCAGGCGAGTCAGGTATGGAAGATGGGCAGGTGGTGGAGGAACGAGAGACCAGACTGCCTCTCTTACTGTCCCCTGTCAGTCGGATTAGCCAGTGGTCTGACATTGATGAACTTGTGGATCCTGTGAGACACAGAGGGAAGAGAGGGATTGGAGGAGGAATATGAATCATAAAACACTACTTCACTAGCATTGCACTCCTCTAACTTTGTTGGACTCATAATGGACAGTTTACAAAAAATGATAAATGTTCAATGAAGAGAGCATCATTTTTAATACCCTGCATTCTTCTTTTCTTAAAAAAAATTTTTTTTTTACTCATAAGAGCACCCTCAGACCACGTTTTACATGCCAATAGGGACATTCATGGTTATTTTTAGCAATTTTGGACCAGTTTCACTGTTGTTTTTATCTGAAATGATTTCCCACATGAAATAAACTACTTACAGTCTTGATGTCATTCCAACAAAATTTCTTAAGGTTACTGACACAGTTGGACCCAGTATTTTATTAACAACTCTTTAGCAAAAGGCATTTTTCCATCTTCTTTAAAACATGCTGTGGTACAGCCTCTTTTAAAGAAACCAAACCTTGATCCTTCTGTTTTTAACAATTTTAGACCAATTTCTAAACTTCCATTTTTATCAAAAGTTTTAGAAAAAGGGGTATCAACCCAGCTTTTAGCTTTTATGTGTCATCTCTTTGAGAAATTTCAGTCAGGTTTTAGTGCTTTACATAGCACAGAAACAGCCCTCCTCAAGGTAACTAATGACTTCTTTTAGCAGCTGACAGGGAAGAGATCGCAGTTTTAATTCTTTTAGACCTGAGTACAGCCTTGATGCTGTAGATCATGACATTTTAATTGACTGTCTCAGAATCTGCACTTCGTTGGTTTCATTCCTACCTTTTAGATAGAACCTTTGGGGTCACCACAGACGATGACACATATTCCAAAAACCAGACTGCCTGTGGTGTACTGCAAATCACTTCTTTAAACCCATTTTTATAGACTTGCTTTCATATAATGTTCTTTCTATTCCTTTATTCCTTTTATTTCTGTTTATTTATAGTGACATTACATGCTGTTGTCTTATCTATTCCATCTTTATTTATATTGACTAGACAACATCATGTGATGTTGCCCCTGCATTCTTAGACTTTTATTTTATTTATTTTTATTGTCATGATTTTATTTCTATTCATTACTTACACGTTTAGTTGCCTTCCTGTTCTGTCGTTTACTTTTTACTATATTTTAGTGCCTACTTCAGTTTTAGATTCTTGCTTCTGTTTGAAGTCACTGTTTTGGCTTTGTGTTGCCACATTGCCTCCTGGCTATTCTGCTCTTTTACTTTATTTGTCAAAGCACTTTGTAAACCCTGTTTTTACAGTACTATATAAATAAAATTATTATTATTATGATTATTCTTTTTTTGTCAGAACCTGGTCCCTATATTAGCCTCAATGAAACTGGGCTGCCAACAGTTGTGTTGGAGATTATGGTGTTGTATGCTCATAGTAACTAATGTAATAAGATGGAATAGATAATAAGACACTTCCACCGCAAGGCTCCTGAGGGAAATGGGAGTCAAAGGGCAGGCCCACAGGAAGGCAGGCAAAGCCCACGCCAACACCGCAGAAAGGAGCAGTCACTGGTTGTGGCTGAAGAGAGGAGATCCTGTCTGGTGACCATCCAAAGCTGGTTGTGATTTATAGTCCACTAAACAGGACTGAGTCACAAACAGAAAATGACTAAATGTGACTGTACCTCCTGATGTGGTGATGCTGTTTTGTAGTACTGGTTTAACTGTAAATTGTACTGTGTAAGTTGTTACATTTGCAATTGTAATCAGTGCTGTAATCACTGGCAATGTACAAATAAAATTGTCATTTGTGCAATTTGCTGAGCTCCACCATCAGAGACATACTGTATGACGTGACTACGACTGAAGAAAAGAGATCCCGGCTGTGCCCTTAAGTGATCACCTAGAGGCCAACCATGAGACACACACCTAGACTTGATCAACCTGGGTTGGGCCTGCTTTGACTGAAGGTGTCTTGTGATAACAGGCTGAAACATCTGATGACGTCTAGGTCCACTGATGATGTGTCTTACTGGTAGCTTCATATGATGGTCACCTCCAAAAAAACCCCCACCCATCTAAGTATAGTGCTGATCTTCAGGGACTGTAACACCCAGTGCTATCAGTGAATCTGTAGGAGTAGCCATACAACAGAATGGATCCTGTCAGTGTTAGAATATTGGATTATTAGTACCCATGCATTACTGTGTAAGCAGATAGTGCTTTATATACTATTTGGTGGTATAACCTATAAAGTGCCTCAAAATTGCACTTTAAAGGAAGAATACTGTATGCAGGTTAGCTGATGTTTGTTGGGCACCATTCAAAGTTGGCCCCTACTCCCCAACTCAACAAACAAGAGAGGAGGGGAGAGACAGCAGCATTGATAGAAAGAACTGGAGAGTGACTGATGTGGGAATGGCCTCATTGACAACAAAGCAGTGGATCAGAGAAATAAAGCAGGCTTTTCTGATTGTTTCTTAATGGTTACGTTCTAAAGCATAAATAAAACGGCCACCCTTCTGCACAACGCTGATTTTTCTGTGAATACAGTCAAAGCAAACCTTCGATCTGTCGCTGTGTTCTCAGTTGGCTCTGCCCGTGTGTGTATATGTGTGTGTATCTCTCTCTGCAGCTCTCACAGACAGTAATCAGACCCCAACAAATATCACATCATCATGATTTTAACAGTTTATTCAGTGAAAATGAAAATGGTGATGCAAAAATGATCATACCCACTATCTGTCAAAATAATTGCAATC
>JAJHUR010140506.1:18786-31879 GCA_027495735.1 Lutjanus campechanus | reverse complement strand
TACTATATTTTAGTGCCTACTTCAGTTTTAGATTCTTGCTTCTGTTTGAAGTCACTGTTTTGGCTTTGTGTTGCCACATTGCCTCCTGGCTATTCTGCTCTTTTACTTTATTTGTCAAAGCACTTTGTAAACCCTGTTTTTACAGTACTATATAAATAAAATTATTATTATTATGATTATTCTTTTTTTGTCAGAACCTGGTCCCTATATTAGCCTCAATGAAACTGGGCTGCCAACAGTTGTGTTGGAGATTATGGTGTTGTATGCTCATAGTAACTAATGTAATAAGATGGAATAGATAATAAGACACTTCCACCGCAAGGCTCCTGAGGGAAATGGGAGTCAAAGGGCAGGCCCACAGGAAGGCAGGCAAAGCCCACGCCAACACCGCAGAAAGGAGCAGTCACTGGTTGTGGCTGAAGAGAGGAGATCCTGTCTGGTGACCATCCAAAGCTGGTTGTGATTTATAGTCCACTAAACAGGACTGAGTCACAAACAGAAAATGACTAAATGTGACTGTACCTCCTGATGTGGTGATGCTGTTTTGTAGTACTGGTTTAACTGTAAATTGTACTGTGTAAGTTGTTACATTTGCAATTGTAATCAGTGCTGTAATCACTGGCAATGTACAAATAAAATTGTCATTTGTGCAATTTGCTGAGCTCCACCATCAGAGACATACTGTATGACGTGACTACGACTGAAGAAAAGAGATCCCGGCTGTGCCCTTAAGTGATCACCTAGAGGCCAACCATGAGACACACACCTAGACTTGATCAACCTGGGTTGGGCCTGCTTTGACTGAAGGTGTCTTGTGATAACAGGCTGAAACATCTGATGACGTCTAGGTCCACTGATGATGTGTCTTACTGGTAGCTTCATATGATGGTCACCTCCAAAAAAACCCCCACCCATCTAAGTATAGTGCTGATCTTCAGGGACTGTAACACCCAGTGCTATCAGTGAATCTGTAGGAGTAGCCATACAACAGAATGGATCCTGTCAGTGTTAGAATATTGGATTATTAGTACCCATGCATTACTGTGTAAGCAGATAGTGCTTTATATACTATTTGGTGGTATAACCTATAAAGTGCCTCAAAATTGCACTTTAAAGGAAGAATACTGTATGCAGGTTAGCTGATGTTTGTTGGGCACCATTCAAAGTTGGCCCCTACTCCCCAACTCAACAAACAAGAGAGGAGGGGAGAGACAGCAGCATTGATAGAAAGAACTGGAGAGTGACTGATGTGGGAATGGCCTCATTGACAACAAAGCAGTGGATCAGAGAAATAAAGCAGGCTTTTCTGATTGTTTCTTAATGGTTACGTTCTAAAGCATAAATAAAACGGCCACCCTTCTGCACAACGCTGATTTTTCTGTGAATACAGTCAAAGCAAACCTTCGATCTGTCGCTGTGTTCTCAGTTGGCTCTGCCCGTGTGTGTATATGTGTGTGTATCTCTCTCTGCAGCTCTCACAGACAGTAATCAGACCCCAACAAATATCACATCATCATGATTTTAACAGTTTATTCAGTGAAAATGAAAATGGTGATGCAAAAATGATCATACCCACTATCTGTCAAAATAATTGCAATCCAATTTTTTTTAAACATATCATACAGCTCTGTATGATGTGTTTAAAATGATGTTTTATCAGTCTATTGTGGCAAGTGTTTTATTTTATGCTGCAGTCTGCTGGGGGAGGAAGTTTGGGGAAAAAGCAAGCAAGGAGGCTGGATAAGCTTGTGAAAAAGGCTGGCTCTGTGATCGGAGTAAGGATGGACTCTCTGGAGGAAGTTGTGGAGAGAGACACAATGAGGACGGTGGAGGCCATCCTAAACAACATGGATCATCCCCTGCATAACACCTTGATGGACCAAAGAAATAATGGTGGTGGAAGGCTCCTCTCTCTTCGTTGTAGGACAGAGAGATACAGAAGATCTTTCATACCAACTGCCATCAGACTCTATAATTCTTATACTAATAGATGAGACTACCACAGACAAATGAATTTCCCCTTGGGGATTAATAAAGTATTTCTATTCTATTCTATTCTAACAGTCCTGACCTCACAACCTACTTGCTGTTACTGGCCAATAGCTACACACCACTGCCCAAAGGCTGAAGTCCAGCACTATCTCAAACACAGCAAAATTTGACAAAATAAGAAAATAAAGGCAGAAGGCAGGTGTCTGCAGAGACCGACACCACCACACACTTCCAGTGGATCATATGTCATGATTGAGAGGAATTATTTTTATGAGTCTACATTGTAGTCTATACAATAAAAAATCCTGCATAGTGTGCTTTTATGTGCAGTACTTGAGTGATGATATTGGTGGAAAATATTTTCCACCATGTATCCGCCAGCACCTTTTCACACCTTTTGCAGCACAATTGTATTATGATGTCAGACAATTACAGTGTGCCTGTATCTCCTATACTGAGCCCACTAATAGCTTGTTGTTTTTCAAAGTGTGAAGTATTCCATCGGCGTGTTTCCGTTCTCAAAGTCCCTGTTGCTACATTTTAATTTATTTATTTATTAGGATCCCCATTAGCGGCAGCAGAGCTGCAGCTACTCTTCCTGGGGTCCACCAAAAATTTACATACACAATAAATATGGATCAAAATGACATTCAATAGTATATAAAAAAGCAAACAAAACTACAATTACATGAAACAGCAAAAACAATCTCCAAGGTAGAAACCTGTTGAGCTGTTAGCTGTTTCTCCACCACCCCAGGTCTGAGCATTTTCACCCCTATTTCACACTGATGATGGGTTCAGCCAGACCTTTCTCCTGTGATGGGTTTGTGAATGTGAGACTACATGTGAAAAAACTATGCTTTTGTTCTTGTTATTTGTGCTTCCTAGTGTCGCCATCCTCGAGCCTGTAACCTTGAATCGATGGATGTTCACCATCATTGAAATGTTCCAGTCCCTTGAATGCATCACCATTGTCTAGCTTCTCCACAAGGAGAGGGCGAGGGAGGAGGAGGCTCACAGTAAACACAAGTGAAACACAAATGTATGTGCAAGTCGTTTACCAGATAGGAAGAACCCTTCACTGAAACACTATTTTTTGATTGGTTACTACACATAATCTGATGGTACTATAAAAGTAGCAGGCTGCCATGGAGACAATACCACTAATAACAGAAATTGTCACTGAGAAATATAGCACCGACCATGTTATTTTGTCATATTTTCTTTTAAATCAAATATTTCTGCAGGCCTTTTTTAGCCAAAGGAAATCGTCTTTTTCATTGTCTTCTTTCCTTTCCAACTGCATTTTAGCTTAGGTTTATTTTAGGCTTAGGAGTGGGAGAGTCAATTTCCCCCCAAAGTCAGCTATTATTTTGACTTTTTGGACTATGACTCCCATGTTAAGTATGGCTTACGATATGGAAAACCTTTCACAAGCCAGTTATGGGCTTTATTTAGAACAACATTTCAGCCATGAAGAGTTTTGACTTGACTTTTATTTCCATCTGTGACTCACTTCCTCAGGAAAAGCTGAATAAAGAGGGGGAAGCTCTTAGAATAGTTTTCTGAGCTGCAGAAATGTGTGTGAAATGTGTCAAGAAAAAAAAGAAAGAAAGAAATGTTTATCTGCAAAATAATATATGTATGGTACTGGTTTTTTTTCTCCACAAAAAAATGGTTTTCACTTTATTTGCACATTGCATTTTAGAAGTATAAACAGAATCAGCCCTTTGGGACATTTTCTGAGAAACTATATTCATAGAAAACCTGCCTATCTGAAAAGTACGGAAGAGTATTAGGGCCACTCATGAGAAAAAAAATGAGAGGAGGTAGATTTTTTTTTCATCATACACTTCGAGAAAAAAGTCGAAATGTTGAGAAAAAAGTCGAAATACAATGTCGAGAATAAAGTCGACCTTTTGAGACTTCATGAAGTAATAATATTTTTACAGCATCATTTAGTTACTTGTAAATTATTATTTTATTGCCATTTATAGTGCTTTGTATATTGTTTCATTTGTATGTTCATGTGCAGTGTAAGCAGAGTTATTAGGTGCGTTTGAGATGAACTGCGCCTCACCTGGCGTGTAGATGAGATCAGGCGGCCACAGCACGAGGTGGAGACAAAAAGCTGTCGTCAAATCAGACAGTTAAGACTTAAGAGAACATACAGGAAGAGACACTGACACCCTGTTAGATCACTTGTATGTTACCTGTAGTTTGCAGACCAGGTTCATAGCAGAAGAGATAAAGTGTGTCCTTAAAATAGAAGTGATCCCCCTTCTGTTACATGGAACATCTGTTCTTTTGTAAAGCACTTTGTAACTGTTCGTTTGATAAGTCATATATATAACCTTTATTATAATTATTATTATTATTAGACACAGAGTATCTGCTTGTTGACAGATTAGAACATCGCACAACATCAGACTAATCTATCAATATTACAATTACACAGATAATTGGTATTTTAAACAACACGTGGTGTTTGTTGTCAAAATTAAGAGCCAATCGGAGCCTGTCAGCTCGTCGATCAGGTGACAGCAAGGCGCTTGCAGTTGGTGGAGAGCACCTGCAGCGCCTGGCTCTTAAAACTGTGGCCGCTTCGATCTTGTGAGGTTATTGTTGCCCACTTGTGCCTGCCCTTGTTTTGTGGCGTCAGGTATGAGTGACGCACAGGGAGTGTCTCGTGCTTGACATAGGAAAGAGAAGTTGCTGTACCCCGAAGTTGGAGTGTGTTGTACAGTACTGTTTTGCTGTGTTGGTGAAAATTAAAAGAGAGAAATAAATAAATATTGTAGCCCGCTTATTACCCACAGCCCGGAAGAACTGGGGAACACTAACAGTTAAGAAAAGAGGGTTACAGTAACAAAGAAATTCTTTCTCTTTTAGATCACAAACAGTGTAGTTAAAAGTATTAGGACTTTGAGGTACGGAAGAGTATTAGGGATGGACCAGAGGAGACATTTTGACTTTATTCTCGACATTATATGTCAACTTTTTTCTCGACATTGTATTTCCACTTTATTCTCGACATCGTATTTCGACTTTATTCTCTAATACTAATACTCTTCTGTAGAAAAGTCTATTGATTGATTAAGGTGTAATAAATCATTTTAGAATGTGAGTCACATTTAGCCAAGCTACAAATTCAGTAATGATGGAGTAAGTTTTTAATCAACTAATCCTAAAGCAGCTTATTGCACATACATGGACATTTTACAGGGACAATATAGTATAACATTTTAGATAAAATGTTTTGTTGTAAGAAATCAATATTATATTAGTGCTGTCAATCGATTAAAATATTTAATCGCGATTAATCTCATGAATGTCATAGTTAACTCGTGATTAATCACACATTTTTATCTCTTATAAATGTCCCTTGAATTATCATTTTAATACTCTTATCAACATGGAAAAGTGGATAGGCTTGCTTTGTGCAAATGTTTTTTTTTATTGAAAACAACGTGTAGTGTTATATTTCACACTACTTAATGCACTAGATTCATACTTTTCCAAATTACCTCTGTGTTAAATATTGTCAGAGATGCCGCATACGGACGGATTTACCTCCATCAGCTGGCGGTAATGAAATGCGCTAAATGCATTTCAGACGCTAAAATCTCCTGAAGAATCCAATCCAAACATAGATGAATGAAAGGTTGTTTGTAATATATATAATTCTAATTTGTGATCACTGACTTTATTAAGCCGACTGCATCTAACACAGCGACACGCACCGTGCAGCCTTGATGGAGACGCTGTAACGTCTGACCGCAAACAAAGTAAGTGATCCGTGTCAGCTTAATATCATGACTTTAAAAGCACCGAATTAACGAATTTCGTTATAACAAAATATGAAGAATTGTAAAATATAATTTCTTTAGAGGCTGTTCAGTCAGGTCTAACGAAGATCAAGTGTGGCTTGTTCAGTCAATATTGTTAATTATTGATAGTGCTGAAATTATACTTTCTGCCTAAAATAATTGATACCTTGATAATACACTACCTACCAGCCTTAGGGTGGAGCAGCCATTCACTACATGATGTGTTGTGAAATGCACACACATTAATGTGGCGGCTGCAGAGTCGTCGTCGTGGCCACAGCTTATAAAAACTACAAGTTCACTTGGTCACAATGAACGTTAATCTCGCGATAAAAAAAATGACGCCGTTAAAATTGATTGGCGTTAACGCGTTAATAACGCGATATTTTTGACAGCACTATATTATATACCAATCATTTTCCAGAAATTCAGCATTTAGTGGGCCTGCATATATTATTTAGAGCACCCAAGATGTTGGTACATTTATTTAGTATTTCTCTATAATGTTAAATATACATGACTAAATAGGCATCAGAGTTAAAATGTCTAAAAAATCTTAAAAACATTTTTTATTTATTGGTATTTATGGCAAATTTAACCAAAAAAATTAGTGAATCTGCCTCATCACGACAGTGTGAGTGTGTGATGACAACCGTCATCACACTTTGTGTCGAATGTTGCTAAAATCTGGTTGGCAATACGTCAACTGACTGACCCTCATCCATCTCAAAGCAGCAAGAAAAAAGCAATGAAAACAATAAGTGTGAAATAACTTTTAAATTTGGTAGACAAAACTGTTCACGTAGGGGCTGATTGCCCATAGTCAGTAGTTGATAGTTTTCAAGCAGTTTTCAAGCAGTTTTCAAGGCTTTTATGGTCCTGTTGAGTCAACAAATGAGAAAAAGTGAGTGATAAATCCTTCAAAGGGTAACAAAAACATGTTTTAAGAGTATTTGACGTTGCAGAAGAATGACGCTAGACTGGGAAATAAAGCAGCACTTCCGACTATCTTCCTCCACATCCCTGGATGTTTCTGTTTCTTTGTATGTAAATGGGAGGATGTGTGAGGAGAGAAATAAAGAAAATAACCAATAGTTTCAGTTTTAAAAGAAAACATTTGTTCCCACAGTGCTCTTGCTTTTTCCTGAGGACATAGATACAAAAACTAATGCGAGCCATGGTGTGTTTGTGGATGTGTGTTTTCAGGCCTGACTGACTTGTGCAGAGTAAACAAAACATTGCAGCTCAGCGCGCTTCACATTTTCCCTTTAATAGTTTACACCAAGAGACTTTCATTGATTTTATACAAGTGCAGCTGAAGTGAGCTGAAGTGGGAGCAGATAGCAAAAACAAACGGGATGGCAAAGTATTATTATTGTAGATGATCTACAGTGCTTGACATTTTAAATGTAGACATGATAAACAAACTACATGAGGAAAAGAGCGTTATGTGGACAAAAGGAAGAGGAAGAAGTGGAGGATGAAGGGGAGGAAGAGGAAAAGGAGAAAAAAGAGAAAAATGTCAAGTGACAAACCGCAGATGGTTTCACATTGTGACTCTGGCAATCAGCAGAAAACATCAGACAATTTGTGTACCTCATCCAGACAACATATAGATATCTGAAATTTATTTTCACAAAGACTGATTGCTCTTTAAGTGATGAACTGATGTTTAAAGTTGCTCCGTTTCTTTGACAGCAATAGCTTACATGGGGACACAACTGAAACATTTTTTGAAAAATTCAATTTTTGAGATACAATTCTGATATTGACCACACTGCGTGTACTACATCAAAACGTTGACATTTTTTCCATGAACATCAGAGATTTATTTCTCAAGAATTTGAAGTAGCTGTTTACACTACTGTTTACTGTAAAAAAAAATCTTAATGTATGTTATTAATTTGTCAATACAATGCAATTTAGGGTATGTGTACATGTGACATCTATTGCATGCCTGTCTATCCTAGGAGAGGGATGTCTCCTCTGCGTCTCTCCCTGAGATTGTTTCCATTTTCCCCCTTGTTACAAGGTTGTTCTGTACATGAATCAAGGATATAAGGACAGAGGGTTTTTACACTGTACAGAGTGTAAAACCCCATGAGGCAAACTGTGATTTGTTATACTGGACTATATAAATAAAATTTGACTTGACTTAGTTTAAAGAAGAGGACATCTGTTGGAAGACATGATTATATGAAATTGTATAAAACCAAAAACTTGGTTTTGCTATACTGTATGTGACTGACAGAAGGTGCCTCACAAATCTACCCTGGACATATTGCTTTTAGTTCACAGTAAGACGTGAACTGGCCTGTAGAACTGATTCAAGATGAAATGTTACATAGGCAGTCAGACAATAAAGAAACAAAGGAAGGTTTTATTGGTGTTGAAAGGGCAGCTTTAATGCTGGTAGTTCGAGACCTTTAGAAAGTTAATGTTAGACATTTACTGACCTTTACTATAATGTTTACTGAAAATTCTACATTTTTCACTTTACTCTATAAAAGCTATAACATGGCGTCATGTTATTCCTTGCTGCTTTTTCATGTGGTGGTTGTGCGCATTTTGGACTGAATATATTGGCTTTAGGTCTATATATATACAGCAGTCAGTACACAGTAACACGCTGAATGCCAAAGTGGAGGCTCCAGCCCACATGCGACCCTGTACACAATGAATGGTGGTTTTTAACATTTCCTTTCAAATGTGTTCCAAGTTTCTCTTTGATGCTGAAGAAGTCAATACCAGGCCTCTCTTTTACTAGATGTGCAGAGTGTGGCCTGCACACTTGATCCTATCTGGGTATGGAAGCACAGCAATAAGCAGACAACAGTGTCACATCAGAGATGGAGATTCGAATTGCACTTGAGTCACACAGACAATGACTTGAGACTCAAGATTTCAAATGCAACATCTGTGGTGTCAAAATAAAGGATCCTGGACTGACACATCAAACTTTATCAGGTACCTAAAAACGCTCCCAGATAGGTGAGTCACTTTGTAAGTTAATGTGAAAGTTAATGTCCCCTAGTAGACACAGTTTAGGACATTTAGGAAGATCAACCTGGAGGACCTAATGGCATTTATTACTCAAAGGAGTTCACTACAGGGCATTCCTACAGACAGTGTATCAGGGTGCCTTACTGAAGCCACGCCAGTATTCATCTGAGATCATATCTTTTTTTTTTTTTTTTTACATTTTGCTGGTGTAGAATATGCCCTGTGCAAGATTTTCCATCTGAATCATCCTATATTGGACACAGTTTGATATTTTAAAGGAATTCCACATTCATTGCAAATTGGCTGCCAAAAGGCGGGCCCATATTTCCTTCTCTCAGCAAAGGGAGGTTAAGTTTATTAGACTGGCTTTAGCTGAATATTTTGAAAAGATGAGCAAGTGTCTGTTTGGCATACTTGTTTACATAGAGTGCTGGCTTTGCCATGAATGTGAAATCATTTCATAGCATTGCATCAAAGAATGACATCAGCTTCTTGGTCTTTTCCCCGCTCTTTTATTCACATTTATTCGGAATATCTCCCATTTTTTGGCTCACTCTGTACTGAGCGTTTTGTCAGAGCAATTGATGTCAGGAGATTTCCTGCCCCCCTTCCTGTCAGCACATGGAGAGCTTCCTTTTTTCCCTACTCTGCTTCCCTGGGTGGTAACATTGCATAATGCTCTTCTCTGCTTTCTCACAGCAGTAGACTTTATTTGTTCCAAGTCCTCATCTCTTCATGGAGAAGGTTAGATACTCTACTGTGCTGTGCAACTGGGGCACCAATGGAGTTCTGTGATTCATAATTTCACACTGCATTACAGTAGCTTGTTTAAAGTAATTATTTACCCAACAAATAATCAGTGCTGATACTGTGTACTAATAGACAAAAGAGTGATGATAATATGATAAATGCTTTCAATTCCTTAAATACAACTATCCAGTGTTATAAGTGACCAAACTGGTATGCAACCTTTAGAGACTTGAGAATTGACTTGGACTCATTGTTGGGCAGTAATATATTACTAAGTAATGTCAGTAATTTTTTCTGTAGAAAAAAGTAATTAAATTACAGTTACTATTTCAAGTAATTGTGAGTTAAGACAGTTACTTCTTGACCTGGGTTGGCTCTCCTATGACTTGTGTGTGTGGCAGATCGGGGCAGGCCATGTCAGATGCTAACCAAAAAGCTAAATGAATGATGGAGGATGAGGGAGAGGGAGAGAGGCATACATTTTACAGGTGAAAATATTGTCATTATTTTGAGTTTGTTTTGCTCCTCGAGAGAGATTTTTTGGTGATGGGATCTAATTACACGGCAATAACTTTCTGGATGTTAACAGTTCACTTAATCAGCAGTTCAACTTTGGGACGCAACAAGGCCACCAACAAGGTTCAAAAGCAATATAGTAATGTAACAATATACTTTTGATAACAACTAATAAGTCAAGTAATTTTATTACTTTTTAAAGGAGTAATAAGTAAAAAGTAAGTTATTGCACTTCCTTGCCCAACACTGCTTGGGCGTGGCCCTCAAAAATTTGAGACTTGACTTGGACTCAAGTGCAAAGACTTGAAACTTGACATGGATTTGCAAAAAAGACGTGTGAGCACCTGTTACATTACAAAACATTTCATATGTATACCCTGTTTTTTTCGAATTGATGACTTTGTGGCATCAGCTCTGTGTGTGGAGCTGTTAGCACATTCTACTGTCTTTGTGATTGTCAGAGGAAAAATAATGTAATGAGGCTTTGAAAAGTGAACGCAGCAGATGTAGAACCACATTTAATGGTATCAGACATTTAAAATTTCTCCACAGTTTTACACAGTGTAATATCATTTTCAAGTGGCTTTCAGCTCTCTCCGCGGTGCCTTTAGGCAGATGTTTGACATTGCTGGGTCATTATTAATGTATGTGTTTGAGTGCTTCTGTTAACATAATTTCTAGTATTGTTCCTCACTGAAGCTAAAAATCTTGGTTTTGTGCAGGGGCAAAAAGACAAGAGCTCCATCTGCCCGGTAGAGTAGGCACCTATAGTGGCTGCTAATGTAACCACAATGAGCAGAAAGTATTTGTAAAAAGTTTTACTTTGGAGAAATGTATGTGAACACCAGAAATATAGTGATTTAGGAGCTGTATTCTGGTGTAAAAGCAGAAAATGGACATATAAGTCCTCCAGAGTCTCACTGTGAGAGCTCTCACAATGCTCCTGAATATGTATGATGAGTTTTATTTTCAATGAGTTTTATTTTCAATATTTGTCAATATATAATTTTATCAACTGCTTTATTATTTTAAGTGATTTAAGATGTATGTTATGGATAGATTTTTAGAGTGAGTGCACAAAGTATAAATTTGTTTTAGAATATTATGGTTCTTTTATGTCCTCTTACACACAGCTCCTGAAACTAGGTAATGGTCAATCCAGTCTTTGTCAGCGTGTTGTGACTCTTAACTTGCTTGGAGGTATGAAAGTCTCCATTATCGTAGCAACTCACAAAGGGCATCAAGATTCCTTGACGTTTATACTTATGGTGTATGTCCAGTGCTGACATTATATTCTGTAGCAGCTGGCTGAGTAAACATGTGGCTGCATCCCTGTTCTGGCTGCATATTACCACAAAAGTGGAAAAAGATTCTCAGTACAAGTTTATAATTTCTGGGCATTAATTCGTGACTTCAGTTGTATTTTATTGAAGGGGTTGTTTGCCTTTTAGTCTGAATAATTGTAACTAAGAAACATGTCCTTCCTCCTCCAGGTGCCATACTTCCCGCTGGATCATGGCTCTCCTCTTTTTGGTGTCTGCCTTCCCTCATTGTTGGAAATAGGAAGTTCCAAAACCCTTCCTGTGCATGGCATTCCAATGATGTCATGTAGTTTCAGCATGATTTCTGCCCACTTGCGTCTTGATCTTGTAGTAATGCCTGCATGTGTGATTTGTTCATCCTGGGAGTCTCTGTACATCATAACCACTCTGCACTTTGTCACCTTGTATTTCTCCATCATGGATGACAGCAGAAGTTGGAGTTGTCTTAATCTTACGCATCAACCTACTGAGGTGATGGATGATACTGTAAGTACCACCCATCACCTCAGTAGGTTGGTCAGTCCATGATCATTTGTTTTTGTGAAGCTGGAAGCTATTTCTTCCTGTGTTTAGAACAATCAGACTTCTGTGATCTTAAACTGTTAGCTTTGTGCCCCTTGTAAAATTTAGGTTTTAAAGGCTCATTACTCCAATTTTGTATTTCTGTGTAATGATGTTAAGTGTTACTTAAAACATTCTTTCTCAGTCCTGTAACTCAAACCATTTTCTGATTCTCCAAAAAATATACATTTAAATAACAAAATTAACTGGTCAACTCAGAAATTCTTTAGTCAAGGGCAGCGCTGACTGTGATCTGTAATGGAATATCTATGCAAATTCAGTATACACTAGGATCCAACAGTCGCTACTTCTTGCGCAGCTTCACAGTGTTTTGGACTTGGCCAGAGGGTAATGATGTTATTTTATCATGCTGTGATAGAGAGTATGCATGCACTGGTATGTACTGGTTCACACAACAATGAAAGCATTGGGGGTGGAAGAGCATACCTCCCTCCAAATGCTCTTTAAGAAGACTATATTCAAGCCCATGTATTCAGAATACGAACTGCTCCCATCAGCTAGACGCTCAAGGGTTTCAATTTAAAAAAGGAAAACATTTCTGAATATGTATAAAAACTTTTTCATCCCTCTACCAGTGAATCTCTTAAAATCAGGAGATGAGTAGTATATGAGATGAAGGGCTGTGTATATGAATTCACCTATGTCTGTGCAATGTGCTTTATGTTCTTTGTGTGAGAAACATTATGTCCATCTTCCCAGCAGGTTAGCTACTATTGATGGACTGCAGTTTAAAAACATTGACACGTTCGGTCTTTGCAAACATAAATGACGTACATGTTTATTTGCATACAGAGCAGAGAAGTGGTCACTTGAGATGCATGTGGAGATGCATTCTAATGTCAGGTGTGAACTTAAGTATGATGCACTGATGCATGTTATATGCCAGGGGTGAACAGGGCCAGAGTATACCGCACCAGACTAAGCAGTAGTTTGCAGTTGTTTGGGTGCAAATCAGTGTTGTTTTCGTTAACGATGACGATGACGAAATTATTTCGTTAACGCACCTTTTTTTCATGACTAAAACGAGACGGTGACGAGCTAAACATAACTCTTTGATGACGAAAATATGACGAGACGTATCTGTTGTTTTCGTTGACG
>JAJHUR010140506.1:2092-14062 GCA_027495735.1 Lutjanus campechanus | reverse complement strand
TTTGGTGAGAGGAACTTGGATGAGACCTGGAAATCGTCTACTGCAATCATTCACACAACCTCCATATGTGTCAGACATGGTTTAATACAATTTAAAGTAGTTCACTTCCCCAATTCTACCCAGAGCTTGATCACTCATTCTGTTAAAGATGCAATCACGGCTCTGCAGCACTTTTTCACTCATTTTGGGCACTTCCAAGGTTGGGACAATTTGGGACCATAGATCCAGAGCCAAATATAGTAATTTTTTATGTGGCTCACAAAGATCTGAATCTATCTAAGGCACAGGCCCATGCTGCTGTTTTTTCTCACTGCTTGTAGCAAGATTCCTCATTCTGTATAACTGGAAATCTAGCTCCCTCCCGATGCATAGCTTGAGGAGGTAATAGGTAATTTGATGTATGTGTGTCATTGGCAAATAGCACTCAAACCTCTCTCTTCATGTCTGAAGTTTGCCTTGAAAGAAGGCTTTTTTTTAATGGTGCAGAATTTGCCTCTGTATTAGAAAATGAGTGCTTATACTCACTCACAAGTACTGATGTAGTAAGTTACAATTCCATTCATATCTTTTTGTATAGTTGTATTATGCTGTAATATTAATGTATGGTTGTCCCAAAATTTCTCAGCGCACCTGGACTTGTCTCATGGAACACGGTCTGGGAACCACTGATCTAGAGGTCATTAGAGCCCCAAATTGGGATCTTTACTTGGTCCTAATGCTGAAAGTACAAAGAAAGGAGTCTGTGCATTCTTTTTCTTCCGCTGGTGCTGATATTACCCACAATGCAACTTGGCTGTCTACAGTTTTGGAGATTCTGGTGTGCTAGCCTCTAGCAAAGATGAGAGGCGGGTTAGAGTGGTCTGGTAAGGCCACTTCTTTTTAACTCCCCAGTGATATTTTTCATTTTCAAATTTGTAGGTTTTAGCTTCAACCAACAATGACTCAAGTGATTTGAGGCAATATATCAGTTTTTCATGCAGCTCACTCTGGAGCAGCCAGCATCTCCATGACAACTAAACAAAATCCATCTGCTGATAAAGACCATGAGGTGCAATTAAAAAAAAATCTGGTCTTTAGACCACTTATTAAGATGGGTTGAAAGATATGTTTCCATAGCTTCAAAACTAAGGTTTAATAATCAGTGTGTTACCGCCAATCAAATTTATTAGCCTATGTTTTGCTGGAGGTATCAGCAGAGTGGGAAAAAATAACAACAGTTTCCTCTACTTCAGACTGGTTTTGTTGTTAATACAGGTGGACATAAAAACCGTTCTGCTTATCCAAAAACTTGCGCTGACATAGTCATTGACTACATCAGCAAATGCACCGATGATGCTGTACCAAGGATTACTGACTCAGAGGCCCTGGGTTAACTTACAGCACGGACTGATGTTTACAACTCAGATGATTTTGAGAAGTATAGAAAATCCAGAAACGGACAAAGTGGAGTATAATGACTTATTACCTCCATGTTCACCACCTCACTGAATCCACTGCAGATCAGCATAGTACAATGCCATCTCCCTTGTCCTCCACACTGTCCTCTCCCACCTGAAGAACGCATACGCGAGAATGCTGCTCATTGACTAAAGTTCAGCATTTGGTACCATTGTCCCCTCCAAACTTGACACCAAGAGACCTAGGGCTCAACACCACACTGTGGGACTGGATCCTGAACTTCCTGATTTGCAGACCCCAGGCTCTGCAGATAGGTAGCACCACATCCTCCACCCTGCCTATCAACACCAGCACCCCTCAGGACTGCTTGTTTAAGTGCATGACTATGTGGCCATCCACAGCTCTGACATTATCATCAAGTTTGCTGACGACATAACTGTCATCAGTCTGTTATTGGTGATCAGGCCCTCAGAGAGGAGCTCAGAGCCCTGACATCTTTGTGCCAGGACAGCAATCTTCATCTCAACATCATCATAACAAAGGAGCTGACTTTGGACAACAGGAAGCGACTAAGAGAATAACATGGCCCATCACCATCAATGGGACTATGGTGGAGAGCGTCAGCAGGATCTGACCTGGACTCACCACACCAACACTATCACAAAGAAAGCGAGACAATGGCTCTTCTTTCTCCGCAGGCTGCCAAGGCTGAACATTGACTCCAGAATAGTCTGCACCCACAGGTGCACAATTGTGAGTATCTTGCATCAGAGACAGGTATGGCAGTTGCACTACCCTCAAAGTATTACATATTGTAGTGAAAAGTGGTCAGCACATGATCAGGATGAATCTGCCATCCAAGGAGGACCTCTGCTACCTGCAGTGAAGGAAGAAGGCCAACAGGATCATCAGAGAAGAGCCTAATCACCCCAGCTACAAACTGTTCTGCCAGCTGCAGTCTGGCAGACAGTACTGAAGCATCTGGCCCTGCACCACCAGGCTCAAGGGCAGCTTCATTCTGGAGCTCATCTGGATTTCATTTCTATATTTCAACTTCAGCACTATTTTATGATTATATTTTAATTTTTACTTGCATGATTTTTTTGAAATTCATATTGTACTGTCTGAGCATTGTACCTATAAGCAAGCCTGAAAAAAAGAATTTAATTTCAAGTGACTGCTTCTCTTTAATTATTGTGCATATGACAGAAAACATGAACTGCGCTCACAGCTCAACTTAGAAATTTCCACTTGAGTTCAAATGATGTCTATGCTGCTGACTTTGAGATAAGATGAACTTTTATTTACCCCTGATTTATCCTTTGCAGAGACTTTGTGTACTTTGACACTCCAGGGCAGGACAGGGATGGAACAACATTTTGTCCCCCGTGTTGGTACCTAAATACTAGATTTTCTCTCTTCTTCCTGTTTACTGTTGCAAGATGCTGTTGTTGTTTTCTTCAAATTTAAAAACTAATCACAACATAATCCCACCGATCCATGCTCCTTTCTCCTTTCTTTCCTTCCAAATATATCACAACTGCAAAATATGTTGGGTTATTAAGAAAAACAATTAAGTGTAAAAGAAATAATGAACTGTTATGGTCTAGATTTGCTATAATTAAGCTGATATGACCATTCAAAACTGATAAACGGCAGCAGACAGAGGTCTTTGCATACATAAATTAACTAATTATAGACAGGGACTGAAATTTAATTCAAATTAATACTAACTCTGATTGGCATAAAATAATATTGTTCCATCTGAATATATTTGAAGACATATGTTAAAATGCTGGTCTGATCAACAGTCAAACATACAGTCAGTGGTAAAATATAGTCAATATGTATTCAGTGGTATTAAGTGTATATAAAGCATATCCACCAAATGTTAGTATTTTTAACTGATATATAACTCAGTTGATTATCAAAACTTTAATTAATTTTCAGTCAACTAATCAATTAATATTTAAAATTGTTTCAGCACATGCTCATTCATTTGACAGTGTTGCAAAGGAAATATTTAAAGGGATAGTTCACCCAAAAATGAAAATTCAGCCAATTGAGAGTCAGATTTATTTTGTTAGTCCGTAAAACACACACTGCTGGAGTTTCATCAGAAAACAGCACTGCAGAATCTCCCAAACAATGTAAGTGAATGGGAACCAAATAATAATAATAATAATGCCTCCACACTGCTTGTCTGGCATAATTCAAGTCTCCTTAAGTCCCAACATGCCATTTGCCCACCATCACACCACACACACCCAGTTCAGACAGTGTGCATGGGAATGTGGCTCCAAGCTACGGTCTACGGTGAAAATTAATTCTTAAAAACATGGAGTAAACTTGGCATGTTGGGGTTTTGGGGGACTTGAATTATACCAGACAAGCAGTATGGAGGCATTTTATGTTTTATTCTGTTGTTTTTTTACATTTGAATCCTGGTCACCATTCATTTACATTGTTTGGGAGATTCTATAAAGCTGTTTTCTTGTGAAACTCCAGCATGAATTTTCATATTTGGGTGAACTATCCCTTTAGTAGACTTGGATCATGGAGTAAACAAATGCCTTGTACCATCAAACTTCTTACCGGTATAATGTCCTCCATGCATTCCACCATGATGGTTGCACACAGCGTAGAGGTCATACAGATAGTCGTGGGGGAGGATCATGTCGGCTGGTTGGTGGTGTTGGCCTAAGGGCTGTTTCCAGGAAGGTGGCCAGGCCCCTAAGTTCAGGTTCCTCATACTCTGACTTCTCTTTACTACGTGGGGGGCCATGTCCAAACCAGTCAGGGGGAAGCGCACCAGGGTAGACAGCTTGTTCCTCCGCTCGCCTACCTGTTTCAACATTTCTTATTCATTTATACAGTAAAAATACGTGCAGGCTTGAAGAATAACACATTTTTATGTGAAAACCTTTAAATACATTCAACACTGAATTGATTTAACAAACCAAATTAAAGTTGTAGCACAAACTAAACTGTATAATATAGAACACCAATAAAACTGATGTAGTTTTGAAATTACATCTCATCAAAGATCCATGGGATAAAAAACCTGCTGCACAGGGGTCTATGGGCTGAACACCTACCTGATAATGGGACTAGGGATGGAAATTAGCCATTTGGCTATAATCCTGTACATATTTACATTTCTAATGTTCATTAATATGTTTTGTCCCATTTTTAAAAATAAACAAATAAATACAAATACAAATACAAAAAACCTTTGAAACATCTTTGTAAATTTTTGACCACTACCCTATCACAGCAGGATTTTTGCTTTTAGATCACATTGGAAAAAGATGGAAAAAAAAACACTGCGTGTGAATTTCTGTTGTGATTAGAAGTTACCAGACATGTAAGAAATTTTGAAGCCACTTAGAGAAGTGTGGCTGCAGTTTTCTGCACAATGTCGCTCGGTATGAAATTTGCCTTTTAATTACTTTTTCCTATTGAAGAACCAGTGTCTTCCTGAAATTGCCAAGTTTACTTTGGCACAGAATCCAATGGAGTAATTGACTGAATTTTGATGCCAAGGCTGTAAAAAATCACACTGGCTAGAGGACGGAAACCACAGTGTGGGTTTGGCTGGGGTTTGACCCATGGGACCTGGCTGGGCTCAGGGCTCAACATGGTGCCACCTGCTTGTGAGACCACCATCAGTGAGGAGAGGCAAAATGGTGCCAATTAAGTACTGGACAAAGGTGGATGCATAGCTGGACTGTACCTTCTACATGGCTGTGAAATGTTTTTGTTATGTTGACTGTGATGTCTCTGGAAGATAAACAGCCAGAGGTTGTGTGAGCTAAACTTGAGATACATTTTCAGACAATGTCAGAGTTGAAATAAAATACTTCTATAAAAGTTGGACTTTCTCCTTTTCTGGACTTAGCCAAAGTGAGCAGTGCCGTCAGTTGTGATGTGCACAGATATTTTGTTGGACAGTGATTATAGAAAGAGAAACAAAAGCACTTACAGTTACATTCATTTGCAATGAAAACACAGATCAGAAAGTATGATATTTCTTTAAAAAAAGAGGAGAATATTCTTTTAAACAGTTGAATAATGTTGGCTACTACAGTTTACATTAAACAGAATATGAAATGCCCTTGGGACTCAAAAGAAACTGATTGAAAAGACAATGATCAAAATCAGCAGAAACTGAAAAGACACACTGAAGTACAACAGTACCTTGTTTCTGTGTTTTTTCTGTCATTTCAATTGGCAAAAATAAATCCAAACTTCAACTTCAATTCAATTTCAACATTGTTATCTATTTAGAATATTGTGATATTTATTTATAGCATTTTACACACTGTCCACTGGACATCTGTCCAGTCTCGGAGGAATCACATGTGATACATGCGTGCTGATGTTAGCTGTAGCTACTGTGGGGTGTCTGGCTTTCAGGCTATGAAAACAAGGTACTCTTTAGCTTTTAAAAGAGCTGTATTTTGCGTTTAGTGAGACATGTTGCCCCTGCCAGCTTTGCATTTCACATTACAAACACTGTAGCGAGTGTCGTCTGTGTTGAGTTCTGAAAAGTTTAACTGCACTCAGACTGAGCAAGCTTTCAGCTCGCTGTTGCCCTGAGTCACTTACTCCGCTCTGGGACTTGTGCAAGCTGCTGCTAAATAGGACCATAATTTGCAAAATCAACATGATGCTGTGAAGAATACTTTTACTAGGGACTGTGACCATAAACTCATTAGCTAACTGTTTATGGAGGTCAGAAATCAAGTGAAAAGAATGAAAGTGCATACAACCCCCCCTTCTGACCATTACAAAGAATGGAGGTTTAAGGGACTTCCACATTGACTTCACTTTTCAGACCCAGAGGTTCCATCCACTATTTATGATACAGTCCCTCCCCAGGAAATATACTTTCCTACAACTCCCCAGGCCTGCCATGCTTGAGCTGTCCACCAGATGCCCTCTGACCTTTTCTCCTTTCTCACTCCCACTTCAGCCATTCCTTCCTGCCCTGACATCCCTGCCCGCCTCCCACCTGCATCTCATTTCCTCGTCAGCCCTGCAGATATTTAACCAGCCCATTCCCAAATAGGCTCTAGTAGTTAATCCTTATTATTTTGTTGGCTTCTTGCTTTAGGCTTTTGTATTTGAGTATCGGTTGGTTGTGTTTAGAAGGGAACCCTTGATTAGTAAAACTTTTGTGACAGTTATATGTGTTGTTTCTTCACTGTGCACCTTACACAGACTCATTATGTTTTATGATGTGACAATGCTGGATAGGCTTTGGGACAGAAAAAATCTGGTTTAGGGTTAGGAAAAGATTTAAAGTTTGGTTTTAAAATATTTACTCTTTTAAGATCTTTCATGGATCTGGGGTTTCTTTCTAGACATGACCACATCTTATCTGTATGTTTACCTGAACAGGTACCTGCCTGCCTGCCTGTCTGCTATCAATAAATCATTAAAGACATCTGACTGTCTTCTCTCTCTGCATGTCTTGTCTTTGCTGCCTTGCATAACCAGCTCTAATAAAAATATGGCCCAGTGTCTCCTCAACACACTGTAAAGTTATCATTCTCTCAGTTTGGTCAGCACTATTATCAAAGACTATGGGCCCTCTCTTACGCTGATCTAAAGTGCAGGTGGAAAGCGTGAGGAGCAATGGATTTAATTTATTCAAGGTGTGTCCAAATCCACCGTTGCCATCTTGTGCCAGGGGTGCAGGGGTATCCTGTGCTGTCGCACCCCTTGTGCCAGCACGCAAACACAAACACTACAGCTGCTCCAGCTGTCATGTGACTGATCTGTTAAAGACGACTTGACAGCTGTGATCCCGTCCCGTGTGCACTTTGCAGGTCTATTGAGATATATTGGGCGTTATGTAATTATAATGATAATTCCTGATTCCTTATTAGTGAGAATAATTTTAGACATGCACACGCTGTTTAACATTAATGAAAGTTCTTTTTTATTGTGAAGACATGTGTGCGCCTCAGCCAAGCATAAGAAATATTCACACCAGCACACTTTTAACTTCACTATTTACGCTTCACTGCTGATAGAAAATATGTTCAAAGGACACTTTACTAATCTACACTCCTGTGTGAGGAAAAGACTGAACATAAATGAAGGTGTTTTGTGATTGTGGAGACGTGTGTGTGCGTGAATCAGCCAAAGGCGCTGGGTGCTATCTTGTGCAGACAGACCGATTGCACCACAAACTTTGCACTTTTGACCAGGTTTTAGCTGATCTAAGGTGCAAGCTGTTTGTACTCCAATGCAGTGAGCACCAGCTAGCAAATGTGCCTGGCCACGCCTTTGTTTTGCCTTCATTTTTAGACCTCCCACCCATGGCCACACAGACCAGGTGCAAGTGCTATCTTGCAGATGTAGCAGAAATGGCAACTGCACTGGTATAAGATAGCAAATCCACCTACACCACCAGCGCAACAGCTTTGTGCCAGGTGTAAGATAGGGCCCTATATGTAACAGAAGAAAGGTTCATTCTAGCTGAAGCAAAAAAGTATGATGCAGAAAACAGTCATGTCAGGTGGATTTCATTGCCACTGCATATTGTTTGAGAGGATACTAAAGAAAGAAACATAGATGAGGAAAATTGTGTAAGAGAAAACAAAATGTTTTTTAGTGTTCTATTTCTTGGAATCTAATGCATGAAAGCACAGAATGGATAAATATATTATTATGATTTATGTTTAATATGAAGGGCTATGCACATATATGTGATGAAATGATCAGGTTGTCATGATTCCAGGAGGAATTGTGATTGATTTAGAATTCTGTGTTTGATTTAATGTCTGTTGAAAGGGATGACAATTTATTTCTCTACCTTATTTACTTAATTTAATGAGAGGAGCTGTTATGTTTGTTGTGTTTATGAGGTTGTAGTGTGTATAAGTGTTTGTGATTGTATGTGTGCGGACCCCAGGAAGAAGAGCCAATGCTTATGCTGGTACTAATGGGGATCATAATAATGACAGAAGTGCCAGCACAAACCACAACTTTTTCCAATGATGATAACAGCAGCAGCAACACCAAAACAATTCCAATGATATTACAATATGGGCATGAATTGTTTTGGTCCTGAGAGGCATTAAAACATACAGGACACAGGGCAGCAGCCTGAGTCACTGCAGCCACTATTTGTGGTTGCACTTGATATCAGGCTTGTGTGAGAATACTAATGAGTCCCCTGTGAATGCTTCTGTTTGTCCCAAACAATGAGACGTCCAAATGTGATTCTATGTGACTGTGTATTACAGATGGAGGGGGCTCACTGTTTTTGACGTTTATGAATTGCAAAGTGGTTTGAAGTAGCCTTTTTCACAGCAGACATGTTGACTTGTCACAGCAGGAAAAACACACGTTACTAGTAACATTAATGACATAACAGGGATTTTCTTGTCAAGTGTCCCAGCAAGCCATGAGGGCGTCACAGTAAGCCAGCAAGCACAATACCAGGACACTCAAACTAAAGCAGTTGAATGGGTTCATTCATAATTATTTACAGCTTTGCTTTTCCTACTGTGACACATCAAAATGTCTTTGGTAACGAAGGCACTGCTTGAGAAACCACTGCTTGTTGGTTAGCCAACAATATGTATACACTAATTGTCGTCGGATTTGCATTCAGCTTACAGCCATGCTAGCGGCTCTGTGAAGCTGTATGAGGCACAGCGGTGCTTTGAACTAAATGCTAACACCACGCTGGCAACATGCTCACAGTAACAATGCTAACATGCTTGTGTTAGTGAGTACGACTGTGGCTCATGAGATAGACTGGGTTTTCCACTAATTGGAAGACTGGCGGTTTGATCCCCAGCTCCTCCTGTCCTCTTGCTGAAGTGTCCTTCGGCAAAATACTGAACCCCAAATTGCTCCTGATGGCTGTTCTCTGGGTGCATGAATGTGTGTGTGACTGTGTGAATGATAGAGTTTAGGAAAGACTAGAAAAGCACTAAATATGGACATAGACAGATAAAGAGAAGGAGAGGGTAAAATGGTGGATAAAAAGATTTAATTTCCTAGAAATTCTTCACAACAGAAATCCCCTATTATTTTGGTTGGAAAGCTTTTATTGTGCAACATATAATATGTGCAACACAAATGTTGGGTTTTCATGGCATTAACTCCTCCTATACGGCTGAAAGCAAACAGTAAACTAATTTAAAGTACAAAAATGGATGCAGGAGTGAAACTAAACTTCAAACCACAGAGGTTTACTTAGAATCTACAAAAGTCCAGACAGCTGAACAAGTAGACTCATTTAAAAACATCTTTTCTCTGATCTCCTGCACAAAAATTAGTTTAGTCTCACAACACGTGCTTGTTTGAGGGGGACAATGGGGAGTTGTTAAAGTTGGCGAGGCTCACTTGGAGGTTGGTTGGGTGAACGTGGCATGGTTTGACTCAGAGTTACTGATACAAAATCTCAGCCAGTATTTCACCAGGGGCGGGGTAGTCCCGACCCGGTGTATAGAGCCGAGCAGTGAGGACAAATCCTGAACATTGGAGTCATGTTGTCTGCAGAAGAGGCAGCGCAGTGAGATGCATTTTAAGTGTGCGTCTTGAGTGGGAAGCAGCAGTGCAAGTAAATACTAATTAGCCCTTTTGTTATTTATCTTCTTTCAGTGTGACAAGAGATATCGCTCCCCAGACACGTACACCAACAGAATGGAAAGGGTTGGTGATTTGAGAGTGACCCAGCATTTAGTTTGTGCAGCACCCTCTCATTTTTCTCAGTTGTTCTCAGCTGCATTCATTTATGTCCTGCCTTTCAATTAACAGTCATAAAACACCACTTGGTGTGCATGGTCAGACACAAACTTGTTACCAATGGAGGTGGAAGACACGTAGGATTGATTCTCTCTCTAATACCTCGAGCTGAAGAGGTTAATGTATTTGTTAAAAAAGCACTGCAGAGGCAAGATGCTGGGTTTAGATAAGATTCACAGCAATACTGGGCATTGATGGTCTCCTGTGACTGACATGTCTTCCATAATGGATTGAGGTCAAGGGTGTCAGTTTAGAGTTTTACAAAAAGGATCAGAGAGCATGTTACAACTCAGCCTCACTAAAAAAAACTGAAGCAAGAGAGCTAGAAAGAGGACTGGCTGATGAAACTCAAATTCAAGTGCAGCAATTTTATTGATTTTACTTTGTATTCAGAATTTCCATCTAACTGTGCACAGTGTTACTTTTCTGTTCCTAATGCAGTCTTGCTCAGCACTCTACTCAGCCATCCCTTATAACAATAATAATAATAACAATAATAATAATTAGAGATGCACTGATTTCAACTTTCTTGGTCGATTCCAATTTCCGATTTTTTAAGGGTCTAACCTGCCGATTCCAATTTTGGCCTTTTTCAATTTTCAGTCTTTCTAAGAACTATAATTGACAGCATTCAAAAACATTTTTGCAACTTTTCTTATAAAAATTAAATTGGATGTTCATAATAAAACACTGACTATTAAATATTCATTAAATACTATTTTACATTTTCTCCAAAGTCCTCCAGGTTACAGCCAGGCCTTATTATAGTTTTATATTAAGATTATGAATAGGGGGAACACGATCTCGCGGGATTTCACGGGACACAATTTCACATGATGTCAAGTGGAAGCAGATGTAAACAAACCGGCGCTGACGTGGTGCAACAGTTTGCTGCAGTAAAACTTTGCTGTGAGAAAAACAGACGCAGAATTTAAACGAGTCAGGATGAGAAAATGTTTGAGGAGACACAGGTTGTTTATTCTTCAGCTAGAACAGGAGGTGAGATTTTAACTGTCCCTCTGTGAACAGCAGTCTGCTGCTGGCTAACATTAGCCTGAGGAGCTACAAAGTTTACGGCTGTTCTGCGATATTGTTAGCTGCTCTGTCTCATTGTAGACAGCCTGTCTTCTCTTTATCCTGTTCTTGGAATCTGTTGCTGACACCAACTTCATGCAAGCATGTGTCTGAGTGTGTGTAGCTCTGATCAGCACTGTGGTGGGTGTGATATCACGGTCAGTTTGTCTGCTGTGCGCATGACGTGACCATCATGCAGAACACGCGTATGACAATGACGGGCATAGAACAGGACATGTGTTGCTAACTGGACAGTCACCGGTCAGGGCCGGTCACGCTGAAAACCAGCAGGTTCCGGTCTCTAGCTGGTTGATCGCGCATTCCTAATAATAATTATAATGATAATTAAAGCTGCAAGCAGCGTTGAACGGGCCCTCGCACCCCCACGCCACTCGGGGCGCTGGCGATCGCAGCCCCCGCTCCAATCCGGGCCTGCTGCGGCTGTGACCTTGTGGCCAGGGGCCAACTGGCAGACGAGGTGCAGAATTTTCACCCCTTTCGCAGACTGTAGGAAGCAATGCGGTGTTACTGCCTGTCTCCACTAGGGGGTGCTATGACAATGACTCGTGAGTGTCATGTAGATGTGTTCAGGCCGGGACTTTAATCATACATGTGAAGTTTGGAGCAGATATGACTATTTAATGCCATGTTATAGCAATATCGTCTTTCATGGCGAGACATCAAAAGTCGACGACACGCCACACCCACACTGTTCAACGCCGA
>JAJHUR010140505.1:121202-139412 GCA_027495735.1 Lutjanus campechanus | reverse complement strand
CTGTGAGCTGAATGTATTGACAGCATGCATAAAAGTGTTTTTCATCTTACTTATCCCCACCAGATGTCTTGTGTGGACAGATTGGACTGAAAAATAGCAAATTGGCATGCAAGAAACTGCTCTCAAAGATGCTGTGTAGCATAAATAATGGAAAGGGATGTGGTGTAAGTGTTGCTTGACACAAATTGGATTCTTTCTGCTCTGAGGTAGGGAATCAAAAATTAAAAACTGTTATATTCTGCCAGTACTTCTTGTCAAGAAAGTCAATTGAAGATAATTTTCACGATTGCATGGGTTGCATGTTTTGTGCAACATAAAATAAGAGTCTAAGCTGTGCTGTGGCTCTCTGAGGCTGTGCACAGTGGTTCTTTGAGCTACATGCTAACTTTAGCATTCTTACATGTTTACAGTGACAATGCTAATATCAGTGTTGTGCATGAATGTGCTAAAAGAGCATGTTTGCTGAATGTGCTTATGTTGTTTTTCAACCGTGAATTGAACATAGTTTACTACCAATAAATGTGGAACGTGAGCACCAACTGATTAAAAAATATTAGACGCAGACTCGCAGCAGAGAGAGAGAGAGACAGAGGGAGAGGAAGAGAGACAGGGAGTATGCAAGTATGTGCAGAAGTGTTAATATGATGTAAAAATGTTCTTTGATCCAGAAGTCTCCCTACAATTCTGTACTTTATCAGTGAAATGCATGTCAAAATAGGCACAGCAACCGGACTACACAGTCAACAACACAGAACTAATATATAAGAACTGCAAGGAGATAAAGAGGAAGAGACTGTGCCTGGACGCAGACGACCAAATTATTATTGTTTATAATAATGTAGCGCAGATCTGTCTGTTTCTCACTGTTAACAGAGACTCTAGTCTGCAGTGTAGTTCATATAGTATGTTGGTGTTAAGTCTGCTGTCTGCTGTAGTGTAAAACGTTCTCAGATTAATGTAAATTGTCCTTAACAACTACAGATTTAGAAGTTATCCTGGCCAAATTCAAATTAATACAAAAACATTAATATCAAGCACCATTTAGTCCTACATCAACATTTTTTGGGATGGTGAACTGAGGACTACAGCTGAGGTTGATAGATATGTCACTAGATTTGCAGGTATTTTGGTCAAAACAAAGTAATGCACAAATGGAAATTCTGACCTGATGTCACGAAAGATATAACTAATCCTGAGGAAATTTGTGAATATTTTTTACCAGTTTTCATGGCAGCGTATCCAATAGTTGTTGAGACGTTTCACTCAAAACCACAAATGTTAACCTCATGATGGAGCTAGATGAAAAAAAGTCTGAGGATCCCCAACGTCAGACGCCTTCATCCTCTAGTGACCACAAGTGTTTGTACAGACCTTAATTCACCCAACAGTTGTTGAGATATTTTAGTCTGTACCAAAGTGGACCAATCAACCCACCGACAGACAGACACACTGACATTGCGGTTAGGATGCTACTTTGTAGGGCTGCAACTACCAATTATTTGTATTATCGATCTGCTGATTATTTTCACAAGTAATCAATTATTCATTTAGTCTATAAAATGCTCATCACAATTTCCCAGAGCCTCTCTTGTCAAATCAACAGTCCAAAAGTCTTCATTTACTGTCATAAATGACAAAGAAAAGCAGGAAATCTTTACATTTAAGGAGCTGGAACCAGCAAATGTTGCTTGAAAAATGATTGAAATGCTTTATCAGTTATCAGAATCGATGAAACAACTCAGCAGCTCTCATTCCTTGGACAAAAACTGCAATACAAATTGTCTTTACTGAAAAAACAGGTGCAAACTCTGCTAAAACACTTTTTAAGTAAAGCCAGCAGCACCGTTTTCTCAGCTATACATTCTTCACCCAGCTGCAGGGGTATCAACCTACTACACAGGCAGAAATCAAATTACACAATTGGTTTATACGCCCACAGTTACTTCCTTATTTCCCACAGTGACATCTTTCTTCAGAAGAGGGACTAGGGTTGGGTTAATGTACTTAAACGTGTCCACGTCTGGGCTTTTATGTGTGTGGCGTTGCTCTTATTTCTCCAGGCTCTTGGCATGATAGATGCCTGTCCTTGACGTGATTGATGACCAGTTGAGGACTGGAGACCTCGGAGAGCTCTTGTCAGGGTGTATAATCCCTCTGAGTGGTGCTGGGGGGCTGACAGGACCTCAACTTCAGGAGGAGGTCTGAGTGCTGCCTGGCTCCAGCAGCTCCTTCTAGGGGCCTGAAGTCACGTCTGGGGTGGGGAAGAGTCTTACTGTGACTGACCAACCAGCCTGTCTGGACGGGTGTGTCTGGCCTTTCAAGGTTCCTCTCTGCTTGAGTGCTCAATTAGCGACTAAGAGCCTTCCTGACAGACTACCAGTAAGTCCAACATTAGTGCTCCTTCAACTCCGTTTTAGGCTACATCCACACTACTACACTTTAAAACCACCTCTGTCCAGCTGGGTGTTTAAGCAACATTTCAGGAATTAACTCTGTCTGTACTAACACACCTGAAAACGAATCAAATAACCATTCACATACGTGGAATGCACTGGAAGCAGTCAGATTAAAGGTGATTGCTCTTCACATAATCCAAAATCATAATGCCGTTTTTATTAAAACATTGTGAACCACATTATTTTCTTAGTCTTTTTCATTTTCATTGTGCGTTTATGTCTGAAGACAGAGACTGAACACACTAACAGCAGGCTAACCGAAGCTAGCAGCTAACGTATAGTCGTCACGATAACGGCGGGCTAATCAGGAAGTGCACGTGTGTGTGTTCATTGTTTCTAGATGTCTCTGTTTCTGCCTGTCCAGACTGAAGCGTAACCCAAAGGCTGTGACAATAACCGCATCATTTGATGCCTCATTACCGTCATCAATTTAACTTTTTTCACCGTGGTCACCTATGGTATTTGTTCCATAAATCTCCAGTGTTGCAAAACGGCGGAGCGGTGTGGACACTGAGTGTAAACACAGCAAAACGTATGCATTTTAAAAATAAAAATGTAGTAGTGTGGATGCTTAGCTGTTGTTTATAAGGGGTGGGGATGGGTGGGGGGATTACATCAACAAGGCCTGAGGGCAGACAACTTGGAACAAGGGGAGCCTCTTCAACGCACCGACAACAAACACGAAGACAAGAGAAGACAGGTACTGTTCACACAAAGGAAGCTAATCATTTAACTGCAGGGCTTTTCTGTTCCGCCGCTTAAGCCTCCGTAGTCAAGCTGTTTTCACTTCACTTCTTAGTTCTTGATTTGTTGGCTTTCAGATAAAGAGGTCGGAAAAGATCAGTGTCCTCATCCAGAGGACACCTGCCACAGCTGTAACAAGCTGCAGCTGAACTCAGAGGTCAGGACAGAAATCCTGTAGTATTTTCTTAGCATTAAATCATTCGAAGGATGATCTTTTCTCAGGTGGACAAACACTTAAATTGCAAGTTTCCTGGCCTATTTATCTGTTGTGGGCGTAACTGCTGACAAGCTCATTTGATGTCACAGTAATCTCTGTATTCTATTAAGTATAAAAACTCCTGGCCTTGGAAGAATAGCCTGGATCAGCACTTTATACTGCATTTCCGCTCTCTATGCACTGATCACAATGCCAGTTAAAGCTGCCTGCTCCTTTTCCCTCCAGTGTGTACTCATTATAGAGTGGCAAGTCAAAAAGCCCCACACAGTGGTAGGCATCCTGATCCCGGTGAGCCTTTCACATGGTAAACAGTTTCAGATGGGACCAGTATTGTGCTGCTATAATACAGCATCTGCTTTATGGCATGGAAAAAATGCATTGTCACCAAGCGGCAGTGAAAGAGCCATTGAAGGACGGCCAGGGCTTCTCTCCGCTCGCTGGTGAGGCTTTGACCGTGACACAGGCTGGTGGGTGGTGGTCAAACGACCTGCATACTGCCAGAGGTGGCAAAAGTATACACATCATGTACTCAAGAAGAGGTACAGACACTTGTGTAAAAAACACTCTGGTGAAAGTTGAAGTACTGATTCAACTTCTTCACTCAAGAAAAAGTGAAAAAGTACAGACTCTCTCAGTCTCTACTCTACTCAGAATATATATGAAAGTAAAAAGTCGCCCACTGAAGAACTTTGCTATTGACTGTTTCTGTGCCAGGCTAACTGAATGTCACCTTTTCTTGAGTTTCCCTCTATGTCTATTATGTCTTTAATGTCGCATTTGTCTTGCTACATGTTGCTCCACTTTCGACGTCATTTTCATTTCATGTCTTTCATGCCTTATTGCATTGTTTTCGTCAGATTAAGTCTTTTGTGTCATTTTCGTTTTGTTACATCTTGTTATATTGTTTTTGTCTTACTTCGTCTTTTACATCATTTTCATTTTGTTACATCTTACAAATTGTTATGCCTTGTTACGCCATTTTTGTTTTGTTACGTCTTGTTATATTGCTTTTGTCTTGTTATATCTTTTACATCATTTTCGTCTGATTATCTCTTCTTTCTTGTCTTGTTGCATTGTCATTTTCATCCTGTCAAGTCTTCTATGTTGTTTTCATCTGGTTATATCTTATACAGTGTTTTCATCTTACACTGTTTTCCCTCTTGTCACGTCTTTTACATTGTTTTCGACTTGTTATGCCTGTTGTGCATGCACTCATGAATACACCAAGGATTTGTTCGAACCACTTAGGTTGAAATCGGTCTTGATACTCAAATACATTAAAACTTAAGTAACCAGCCTGTTTTGAAAATGCAGGGAGTTGAAAGTACAGATTTTTGTGTTAAAATGTAAGGAGTAAATGTAAAAAAGTTAAATAAATACTCAAGTAAAGTACAGATCTGAAAAATCTATTTAGGTACAGTAACAGAGTAGATGTACTTAGTTTCTCTCTACTCTTGCATTCAACTCGGACACTGAGGCTTGCAAAGACGACAGCCGGGACAGAAAATGAAACATGGCTGCACAAGAGTCGAGTGACAGGGGAACTTTATAGTCCGGCCAAGTTTGAGAACAGAAGCCCGCTGCTGCACAAACTAGTCAATATACCGCATAACTTCAGTGGAGCTCAAAAGTCTCCAATGAGGCTTTGTATCCGGTCTCAATGCAGCAGCGTCGTGGGTCAGAATGCTGCAGTGAGCACTGGAGCTCGGCCAGGTGGGAATGAGACACTATGCAGACGGAGACAGAAGATGCCCCTCATCCCTTGACTCTCCATTAAACATTTAAAGCCGCGCTCGGCACAGCTGAGAGAGCTGCTGCTGCGAGAAAACACGTCAGTGTCACAAAAGTGTTCAGTTATGCCACATCCAGCAACACTATCATAAATCATCCAGCACAATGCATTATTCTGTGGGATGGTTTTTTCAGCATTTTTATGTTTGTTTGTTTTTCTCTCAGAAAGCTTAGCTCTGAGTGGGAGATGAGGTGAAGACGAGGAAGAAGAGGACACACTGCACAGAACCATGACAGAAGCTGTTTAAATTAGCCCGTGGGGATTAATAAGATGTTTTCTTGTGTTTTATTTATTCCTCACACTTTCATATCTCTAGTCAGGATGTTTAGGCCAATAATAGCGATCCATGTTTAAAGGAATAGTTACCATAGCACCCCACAAAATTACATATTTTTCCTCTTACCTGTGTTGCTAATATCCAACTAGATCAGGGGTCTTCAACAAATTTCAGACCCCTTAGCTGATAGAGAGGCTAGAGCAGTGACTCTCTATTTTCAGGTCTTCTCTTGTTTGTGTTTACCTGTAGCTGCTAAATCAACAGCAGCTGTAGCACGGCAGATGTTAGGTGTGTTAGCCTCACTCCCTGTACTTTCAGCGGTGGTTTCTGAGGTGGAGAGTCTGTCAGAGTCTTTTGCTTCTTAAGTTACAAAATGATCCATTGTGGCTGGCGAGAGTGTCTGTACACTTGGGATAATAACACCATTAATTGGCCAATATGTTTAAATAATGTGCAGCTGACTACTTAATAGGTTAGGATGCTTACCCTTAAAAAAAATCGTACATCTCACAATCTTAAGTGCCATGCTGCAAAGTTCAAGCCTGATAGAGAGATATCTGCCTTCTCTCAAATATAATGGAACACACGCATTTGAACAACTCAAAAGCAGTGTCTCTTTCCAGGAATATTGACCTGTTTACTCAAGATTATCCACAGACTTTGTTGTGAACAGTTTGCACCCGATCACTGTACAGAAAGAAGTGCGCATCTACTCATGAACAAGAGGCTCGTGACAAAGCAGGATGTAAACATTAAAGCCGTCCTCAGCTGAGCTATAATCTCTCATCCATTAGTAGATGCTTCCTTCTCCCTGGTGAGCGTAGTTCGGTAAGGCTTGCAAATTTCATGCATTTACCTAAACAGACAGTTGAACACATTAACAATTTAACAATTGATTAATCATTGATAACAATTCTAACAACAATAATAATTATTCTAATAATTCACGAGGCACATTTATTCATATGAAGGCAAAACAATTAAAAGAAACAGAATAATAAAACAATAAGGCTCTCGCTCGAAGCGGCTGCTGTCTTCCGCCTGTCCTTAATCAACACATGACTCCGCCAAACAAAACAATGTCAAAAGGGGACAAACATGGCTAATAACAAAACTAACAAGGCACAACAAACCAAACTGTAAGAAAACCTGTGAGAAATGGTACACAAAACATACATGAGTTAATACATTTTTAATGGGTTAAATTCTTTTAGATCCCTAAGCAGAGTTCAATGTTTTTTGTTACTTGCCTGGTCAGGTAAGTGGGTCAGAAAACTATTTGCCTGAAGTCAATTTTTACTTTTACCCCGTACAATTGTTTTATTTATTCAAGGTAATCAAATAGCAACAAAGGCAATTCTTGTTAATGTTTAATCTAGGCCTACTATATCTAAGAAGTGTCAGAAAATAGTGAAAAATGTCAGTCTCAGTTTTTAAGTCTGAGGTGATGTCTTTAAATGTCTCATTTTGTCAGTCTTAAACCCAAAGAGTTTCAGTTTCATGTGATAATAAACAAAGAAAAGCTTCTATCTCCATATTTGAGATGCTGAAAAAAAGCATTTTCTGGCATTTTTGAATGAAAAACTGATCAGTTATCAAAATAGTACCACTTTTTTTTTTTACCACTTGCTCATTCAGGCAAGTGAGTTGCCAGATTTACTTCCCTGACATGGCATTTCATTTGCTCTGGGCAAGTGGGCAAGCCTTATTGTTGACCCCGGCTAAGTTCAGTAAAAAGAAAGTAGTTCCTATATGAAACTTCTCAAAACAAGCGCTGTGGATTATCTTGAGTAACTGGGTCATTATATCTGGAAAGAGACATTGCTGTTAAGTTTTTCAAATTTATTTGGTGCTCTGAGCCCCACAAGCCGAGTGTCATCTAGTTCCATTATATTCAAGAGAAGGCAGACATCTCAACAGCTGACACCAAAACTATCTAGATGGATAAACAGCACAAGACCATAAGAAATTTGATTTGATTTTGAAGTGACTGTCCCTTTAAGGCTGAGCAAATTTCTACCTAAGTCTGACTGACTTACAATCATCTGATCAGTTCGGTGATACCATGTGAGTCAAGACAAAGATAGAATAAAGCTTCATACACACACAAAACTGAGTTTCCCATATGCGCTGGGCGATATAACAACACAATCTAAATATATACACATTTACTACACCATTTCCACCATATGTTAAATAACTCTGGGTGGATTAAACCATTGTGGGCGATGTTGCAAATCACTGAGTCTAATTTAAGAAGCCAATTCTGGCAACTATCCAGGGTAAAATGGAAAACACTCAAAACACAATTTTTCCTGCCCTATTACCATATCAAGCACATGCCTCAGATTCTGCTAATTTTAGCATTACAAAACAGATATGTTGAGGTTGCTCCAGTTTGAATACACAGAGGCCCAGTGGTGAATGAAGGAGGTTAGGCATGCAATTGTCCAATGTTATGTAAAAGAGCCACTTTTATACCATTTTACCATGTCTGATGTGAAAAAAGAAGAGTGGTGTCAATCAAACTGAAGTGCTATGACGAGTTGTCCTGGGTGGTTTCTCTGTGGCCACCTACTCCATTATGCTTCAATTCCACACAATATGAGTCACAGGGATAAAAAAAAAGGATGGTTTCACGAGACGTTATGGGTAAAAATGGACCTCCGTCATAGCAGTGCATTAGATCACTGGTAGGTTTTATTCAAGACTCCTCTTTTCATTCTTTAAACCAGCCATTTGGAAGGAATTAATTCAACAGGGCTGTCAAGGACGTGGCCCTGCCACTGCTGCCAACGCGCCTCTGCTTCCACTCGAAATTCATATCCAAAGTCCCATTTCGGCTGAATCACAGCTTAGATAAACAGAGCGAGGGAAGCAAATTCGGGGGCTTTTGTTTTTAGGCCAAAAGAGCATATTCTGCTCTCACTCTGGCAGCGTTTTTGATGCGAGACTGGGAAAAACAACTCGCACACAATCAAATCCCGTGAGAAGGCAAGAGGAGATGACAGGAAACTTCTAAACTTTTGTTGTGGTACAGAAAAAAAATAAGCTATTGTCCAAGTAAAGTCACACATATAATGTTAACACTAGAGCCCCGTATTCACACGGGTACAGCTCAGTAATAGCTTGGAGACAAGGGGGAGAGGACACATGGGGAGAGGACATATCCTCAGGCCTCCAGCAGGTGCATTGTCTCCAGGATCAAAAGAAAAGAGCCATATTTCAGACTTGGCTGCATCCTGGTGAGACGGGGAGCATGTCCTGGTCACTGGCTCTTCCCTGTCTCTCACCCCGTCCTGACCCCTCACCTTCCTCACCTCTTCCTCATTTGATCCCTACGTCCTTTAGTCCAGTCATTCTCAACATTTTTGGGGCCAGCGCCCGTCTAAATGAAATAAAATATACAAAATGTAGGTTAACTGTCTTCCCTGAATATTACTGCGGATTATTATTATGTTTTATCACTGATCTGACTGGGCAATTGGAATATCATTATCATTAGCTTCTCAGGGGCGAAAAACACCATGTGAAAAGAAATTATATTTAAATAGTGTTAAACAAATGATTTTTAAATTCTAACTTTCTCAAACAGCAGCCAATCAGGAATGCCAAACAAGAAGCAATCAAGGGCAGCTGCCCAAGACTACTGGGAAAAAAGCAGAGGAATATATCAGCCTATTTGTCTTAACTGTCAAAGGAAATAAACTTAATAGCTTTGAAAGTTAGAGTGAATCCTGTATTTGGTGTTTTCTGCCAGTTTTTTCACCGCAGGCTGCAGAGAAGTTAGGTTTAGCGTAAGTGCATCTGATTCATCTAATCTGTTTTAGATGATAACTGCCTTACCATAATACTGCGGTCATGTGATTCCTACTGCAGGGTTGAGCTCATTACCGTCATAACTGAAACTTTTATTTTGAGATCAGCGCATTGATGTATTAATACACCTAAGGATCCCCGGTGTCACACACGAGGCAGGAAACAGGCTGTGATTGGTCAACAGACTCAACCTGAGGCATGTCAGGCTTGCCAGTGGGCGGCTAACAACATGCTAACAACAGCAGCTGAAATATGGATGAATAACTACAGAAGACATTCAGCGTTGGATTTATTTTGCCACATCTTCTTCTGAAAGGGATTCAATTGCACAGGAGCCAGATATTGTAAAGGTGCAATGCAAGTATTATCTTCAGCTTAGCATTTTCTGTTCAGCTAACTTCAGGGCTAACCCTTGTCACTTATCCAGCAGATGGAAAACTACAGATGGAATTTATCTTAAACTTGAGAAGCTGCAGCATTTATTAACTGATACACTGTAATCTGTACTGTACATTTATTGCCAGACTGACAACCTCCTGCTAAGGTTAAATTTCTGCTCCATCAGCACCGGCAGTGTTGCATTCTGCACACACTTACACACTGCCCCTATCCTAGCGAGCGAGCTATGCTACGCTTATGACAGTTTGCTTCATTTAAGTCAAATAAAAGATAATTATTATGGCAGTTGCGGTAAAACCACCATCCCACTGGAATATGTTGCTTTGTCTCTGTCTCCATACTGTCACAGCCCTAATTAATTCACCTTTCAGGGGCACTGCATATTAATAAATATTACTGTAAATATGTCTAAATTAGCCAAAAGTTTTCATCCATAGACCCTGGTTATGTGTGAAGTTGGCAGCCTAGTCTTGCGGTACCTGCACTACATGTGGAGAACGTGACTGCATCCCTGCACAATGAGATAAGTTTTTTGGGAAAGCAAGAGGAGGCCTGTAGCCTGGTCTTCTATCAGAGAGAAGCAATCAAAGATTTACAACGAGACATAACCTTTTTTAGAACATTGAAGGGAAAACTCGCCACAAATTATATCCAGCTAGGACAGAAGTACAGAGAGTCTTTGCTATAAGGATGATACACCATCTTGTCTAGTCGTGTTGGTGTAAACTGGCAGGTTTTTAGAACACTGCAAACCAGTGCATTGCAAGAATTTGCTTGCAAGTTTTAAAGCTGGATTCAGGCCAGGGTACTCAAAAGAAATGGTCCCCTGTTATCTCACTGAAAACATGAAGAGCTCCCCAGAAAAAAAGGTGATGTTGTGGAAGCAGTGTTTTTAGACGTTAAAAGGGCTTTTGAGACTGAGAACCATGACATACTTCTGAACAAAGTTTTGCTTTTTAACTTTTCGAGACTTTTCGTGTCGTGGCGATTCTACAAGACTCAATCCTTGGGCTTCTGCTTTTTAGCTTATAGATGATTTTAAAGAGCTGGTTGTCAAATGTACGCTGATGACATAATTATTTATGTATCAGCAAGTTGCTAAGTTTTGACGGTTTTATCAAGTTCTCTTTTATCAAATAGATTTTCAAACGTGTGAACAATCTTGTCCCAAGCTATACTTTGACCATAAGTCACAAAAAGAGATTCAGCAGATGGCAACTGCAGAGTGGCCCGGCAAAAAAAGACACTTTTGGCCTGTCATCCAACAGAAATAAAACCCCACACTGATCTGAAAACATTTAGTAAAAAGGCTGAAATAAAACCAAACCTGGGACCATTGATAACTAATGTCTGTATGATCATTTCACTATTTGTTATGTGCTTCATTTTACTAACAAATTCTCATGAATTCTTGAATTCTTATTATCTTTATACCGGGGACGGGGGTTGCAAATTAGCCTTGGCTAGAAACCCTCCATGCAACACATCTGTGACTTGTTATTGGCGCCTGCTACAATGTTTCTTGCATTGTTCCTGACAAATAAACTAATAAATAAATTAATTAATTTAACAAACTCGTCTCATGAACCCCCAGGAACACCTCAACGGCCCCCATTAAAAAAAATATTGCTTCCAGTGCCTCCTTCCTGACAATTTCTGAACCAACTCTATTGAGAAACGTTACTTTAGTCAAACACCTGATCAATAGTGACTCCCGCTGTGAGTCGTTCTCCTCACAAACCTCTTTCAAGGGCTGTTAAAAACCAATGACCACAGTAAACATGTACTTTCACTGAATGGACTCTAAAAACAAAGAAGTGAGTGAAAAGCAAACACTGAACTTCAGAGCGTACTTCCAACCCACATCCTAAAGTTGGGACAAAAGTAAAGATACTTTGCAGGGTTTTTACTTTGTCTCAAAAGGCAGATTGAGTAGCAGCGGGAGGAGGAGGGGGTTAAATGCTCTTTCAAAGCGTGTTTTCTCTTCTCTAATCTGTCTGTCATTTCCACCCATACAGACACACTTCTAATTTGACTTCAAAGCGCGGGGGGGATTGCGAGCAATACGGATGAAACTCTGCATGAAATCAGTTTTTCTATCATTATCTCCCCAGAACACACTGACATTAGTGCAGCTATATGCACTGTTTTCCTGCTGTGCTGTCGAACATTAACACAGACTCCACTTTGGTAAATCTTAAAACTGTGATGTTTGATGTGAACTTAATTTACCCGATATGTTTCACTGCTTCCAGGATGACGTGACTGACATGCTGCTGAACCTGCGCTGACGTCAGCCGACCCTGCGGTTGGGTTGGTAGACTCAGTTTGCAAGGGTTTCATCATCAAACGCCCCCCTCTAGTCGGCCCTAGCTTCAGATTATGGGAGTCTAGTTATCACTCTCTCCCAGGGTTGGGTTTTGGGTGCAGGGCCAGGGTAATCCTAGGGAGTTTGACTTGGGACGCCTGAAGCTTAATTAGATTTTTTTCACTGCCGATGACCGTGGAGAATCCAATTGGTCCGACCTCCGTGTAGTTCCCCAATTCTTGTCTGATTAGGCACCATATCAGAGAACAACGCCTACATTTAAAGGCAATGCTGGATTCAGGGAAACCTATAAATTCATAAAATTTGCATGGGTATAATGAATGCTAGTTTGCCTCAGGCTTTACCCCTGGATACAACAGTGTAAACATGTAAGCAGAATTATAATAACCTCACACAGACAAAGATGATTGTATTAGGATGTTTTCGGAATAACCACATGGTAAGTTCAAGTGAAAAAATGTTCACAACTGTATGCATCACTCGATTAAAATGCGCTGTTCCACACAAACTAGTTCTTACGTAGAACTTTACTAAATATTCACAGCTTTACACCACTTCCTAACATACAGCGATTGAGCGAACTGCCTCCATATTTGAAAAAAATGATAAAACATGATAAAGTGCCTTTTGTGGTGCCCTTCCAGTGGACAGGATGACCAGGATGACCTTCCAATGGAGGAACTGCTAAGAGGTGCCATATAAAGTGTCCCACATGCTAGAAAATTAGTCAGAGTTACCCTCACCCTCATCCAAACTGTTTCACCATAAATGCATCACTACTTTCGACGCATCTTTTTTTAAATTTTTTTTCATCCATGGCCCTCAGGCAGCCAGTCCACCACTGCTGAAAGAGGCACCCATTGTAATTTCTCCCTCTGCAAATGAGTAAGTTAAATTTCAAAATTATTTATTCATAAATAACCTAATTTTCTTAAGTCAGTCTATGCAGTTGGGGGACAGCTGACTTGTAACTCCAAACAGCTCCATGTTTTCCTTCCAAACCCCTTTAAAAGGGTGCCGTGGATCGTATGATATGCTACTTCTCAGACTTGTAAATTGGTCTCTCATTGTCCATGTTGACTGGTGACTGGACGGAAAACAGAAACATGAAGGACGTCAGCATTTGTTTTGACCGATGAAAACAGCTTTGAGTTAAAGCAAGTGCATGAAACGTGGCCTGAAACCACCAGGTTTAACTGTTGCATATGTAACTGAACCAATAAAGTTAGTTTAATAATATGTTAAACAGAAAAATATGCCATGAGGTATAGATCTGAGCTGACACTTGATCAAAATGCTGTTTAACCAGACCAACTCTGATACACACATACACACACTTAGAAAGTTAATTCAACTTGCCATTTTAGGTAGGAACAACTTCACAAAATCAAGTATATCCAGGAGAACTAACCCTTTTCGGTCAATATAGCACAAACTGAGGAATAATTTACTTCAGTTGACTACATTTACCATCAACACTGATTGGACATTTACATAAAAAGTGGTGAACATTCCCTGTAAGACTAATACGTATATTTACTTTTGTTTTAACCTTGATTTTTTTTAAAGTAAAATCAACTACACAGGAGTTGTTGGAAGTTTAGTTTAAAGTATAATTTTCTCCCTGAAACTGCAATTATTGTAGGATATTCTACAGCTTGTGATGATGTGCTGCGAAAGCAATTTACTTTTTCTTTTCTTTGGACACCGCTGCAGATTTTTTCCAGCAACCAATTTTACAGATTACTACAGCTAAGACGTTTCTTAGGTTTTAATGGTCCGTGCTCTTTAATCACAAGTTTGAAATTATCTAGTATAGCAGTTACTGAGAACTTAAAGACTTCACACACAAACACTTAGTCATGGATTTGGCTACGAATAGCTGGTGCCAGTTTAGAAAATGCAGATATGAAATACGCTCTGAGAGTGATACAGAAGGAAGAGGGATAGAAAGTGAAGAGGAACAGAGAGACAGAGGCAGACAGTGGTAGAGATCAGTGCATAATCTGCTCTGAGGGCAGCGACTGCTCCTTTATTTAAATCACATGGCTACGAGCTGAGATTATAAAACAGGTTTTAATAATTCCATAAGCACCGTGCATATCATGATCTCAAAGGCAGGCTTTGGAAGTGAAACCACAGTTTTAATTATTACCATCCAATCAAGGGGAATTGAGATTTTTATGCAAAAGCTTCAGATGTGCACTTAAGTTTAGCTCAAATCGCAGACAAACTGCATGTTAGTGAGTACAGAAGCACAACAATTTAATCTATTATTCCAATCCAATCACATTTTATGAAAGCAGTGGTGAACATCTAAGGAGTGGCCCTTGACTCTGAGTTGAGCCTTCTACATACCCCGAAATGTCAACTACAATCAAGACGCTGACTTCAAAACCAGGAGCTATATGAATTCCACCTCAGTGACACATCACAAATGACCAATGAGTGAAAGTGTCCTATTTTTCCCCTCACAGGATCTGCGGAGGCGTGCTCTCTGTCACGCAGTAACCCCTTTGAGTAACATGTCCACCATGGCTCCTCTCATACAGAGACGTGGTCATTGTGCCTTGAGCCCTGAGAGGCCCGAAAACCAGCCAACCTTGAAGACCCGAGCATTAGGTCTGCTTCAGACCACGGTCTTTTCAACCTCTGCCAGAAGAATACCAATGAAAACCAATATAAAGATTGTCATTGACTGCCAAGGTCCACATATATAATGGTGGAATTGTGTGATATGTGGAAAATACTATTTCTACTGCTGAAAATGTACACAAACTTTAAGATGAGCCTCTCAGGCTGGGTTGCACCAACAGGGATTCATTCTAAACCTGATTAAATCATGGTTTAGTTTAGATTAAATCTAAACCTCTCTTTACACTTCAATTTAGTTTTTGCTCTAAAAAACTATTAAATGTAATTATGTCGAACCAAAACTTTAAACTCCCAATTTAAACTTGAAATTGCTGCCTTTATGAGATGGATTGAGAAAAATAAACAAGTTCGTCCAAGAAAGTTAATGGACAGAGTCGACCCAAATGAGCTGTGCTGTTGTCTGTTTTAATCTTCTTTTATTTGGACATATTTTGGGTTTTCTGCTAAGCCATCCAGCCTAGCCATAACTTGGCCAACAAACTTTGCTAAGAAATGTAAGTTTTTGTTAACTCTTTGGCTAGTTAGGAAACAATGCAAAGTTTTGTGAACGTTTTGTTATATTGATTTTGTCCCCATGACAGGCAGATTTATTTTTTATTTATTCATTTAAATTTGGACTAGCAAGCATCTCCATTGACTAAACTAAATGTTAGTTTAAATCAATACATTTGGAGATTAGTTTTTAATTGTGCAACACAGCTCTGCTTAATTTAAATCTGTGGTTATTCATTTTAAGCCTAAACCTGATTACAACTAATCTTAGATTAAATTAATCTTTGTTGGTAGAGCTGCAACAATGACTCGATTAATCTATTATTAATCAACTATTAATTTAATTGTCAACTATTTTGTTAATCGCTTAATCATTTTCAGTCTTTTTTTTTAAATAAAAATATTTTATTTTGCCCCATCTATGAAAGTAAACTGAATATCTTTGGGTTGTGGGCAAAATAAGACATTTGAGGAAAACAGTGATCAACATTTTTCACCATTTTCTGACATTTTATGGACCAAATAACTAATCGATTAATCGAGAAAGTAATAATCAAAATAATTATTAGCTCCAGTCCTCTCTGTTGGTGCTGTCCAGTCATAGTGTCATCTTTTCTTTGAGAGTCTTTGCATCAGGCTCTCAACACCACAGGACTTTGGCTATAAACCATGGCACCCTGACAAAGACTCATTGATATTTCCTCATAGACAGAGAGGCAAACACAGAGCTGAAAAAACCCAGTGTTGGCTCAGACAGCTCTCAGCCACACTAGACGTCTGATTGGGTTATCAGGCTAGCCGTCCTCAGAGGAGATCCTGATAAATGAAGTTGCCATTTGTCCGTCCTCACAGCCGGGCCCAGCTAGCCCACAGCAAGGAATTATCTTCATGACAATTACATTCTTCCAGCTCCCAGAGACGCCCCGCGCTGAGAAACCAGCGACGGACTGACCACAAGGAGATTATACTGATTGCAATTCCATTGCTTGCATTTGATCCTAAATTGCTCTGGCACAGGGCCTGAGCACAGTCAACTCCGCGGTGGATGTCCTTGGGTTTTTGTTAATAAATCAAATTTACAGACAATTTTCTTCTCATGGTGGTTGAAAAATTATATCCTTGATATAAATGGAATCCTGAAAAATGCTCAAACGTGTTCGGTGTGCTGTGTTGTGGATTTTACAGGGAAAAGAAGGCAAATTCAATTTATCCATACAGTATGCAGTATAAATACAAATAAGTTAAAGCTACTTTTACTGTAGGTTTGTCTGATTAATATCTTTTTGCTGCAGTAATTCAGATCAGCAATATATAGTATCTCCTAGTTCAAGATTTCTAGGGCAACATGTATTGGTTATTTTTGTCATTGATTAAAGGTGGAGTAATCAATTCTGGAGAAAGCTAGTTTGGATTATTGAATCTTGGTCCGAGCCACCAACCCACAACTATCTTTCTCCACTGCTTACTCATCCTTTAATTGTTTATTTAGTCTATAAAATGTGAGAAAAAGATGACTGATGATCAAAAAGCCAAACACAGTACAATCAGTGCACAATGATATAGACAAAACAAGAGAAGTAACTGTTCTTTCATTTGAGAAGCTGAAAGCAACAAATATTTGACATTTGCGATTAATTGATTCTCAAAATTGCTTTCTGTCGATCAATTGAACAGACCAATTGTCAGTTCTTCAGAACAAATGAAGCAGCCTTTTTTAAGAGTCTCTATTCCGTATTTTGACATATTTCCAAGTGAAACACAATAGGCAGGCAGGACATAATGTTGTGAGTAATTTGATTTGAACATTGAAAAGTTTCCTGATCCGATTTATTCCGTTAGCTCAGTGCTAATACATTAAGGAATTTCCCATTAACATGCTAACGGAAATTAGCATCACAATCATTGCATTGTCATTTTAACAAACTGATTTTTACTTCACATGCTTAACATAAAACAACATGCATGTTCATACTTTCAGGCATATCCGCTAATCTACGCTAATATATCCACACTGACCAGCTACAGCAACCTCAAAGGGTCAAAACTCACATTTGTGCTTTGTGCCGTTTTCAGGAACACTGATCTCAGCTATCCCAATCAATTGGAAACGGAAGTTAAAATGTAGTGGATACAAACTGCAGGTCTGTGCACCTATTACAAGATGTCAGAAATGGTTATCTAGAAAAAAAATTAACAAACAAATTTATAATTTTATTTTGCAGCGCAGAGGCCTCGCTGCGTTTCCACACTCAGTCTGTACTTTTTGGGAAGACGAATTTAATATGTTGATACCTTGGACACAATTTTTCAGAACAATTTATAAAACAACAATTGATTCTTATTCTAGAATTTTTCAATTGAAGATTTTTTATAAAGTTATTGCTACAAACAAACAGCTCAATATGTTCAATATTGTAGAGTCACCATTGTGTAGATTTTGTAATGAAGAAGAGGAAGACCAGATGCATTTGTTTTTCTATTGTCCCTGTGTTGTAAGTTTTTGGATTAAAATCCAAAACTGGCTGAGGACATTGGATATTTGCTTTAATTTTACACCTTTAAATATTATGTTGGGAGTTCTGGATGGAAGTTGTCCACAGGTAATAAATACAATTATTTTGTTGGGTAAAATATTTATATTAAAAGCTCAATCAAGATTTAGCCTAAATATAAGTTGGTTCAAAAATGTATTGCGACGCCAATTTCTTTTGGAAAAAATAATTGCCACAAATAACTGCAAAGTAGCATTACATAATATGAAATGGGAAAAAATCTCCTTGATAGAAGAGTGGGATTATGTATAAGTATCAATACTGTGTTCTTTCATATGCTGCTCTTTTATATGTTATATGATGATGCTATGCTATACTGGTATCTTGAGATGCTATTATAAATTTATTTTTTGAATATTTGAAGTGATCCTATATTTTACTTTGTCTTGTCTTTTTTTTGTTTTTTGTTTGTTTGTTTGTTTGTTTGTTTTTGTTTTCTTTGTTTGATGTTATGTCATATTGCCAAGTATGATATGTT
>JAJHUR010140505.1:64501-120814 GCA_027495735.1 Lutjanus campechanus | reverse complement strand
TTGAGAAGCTGAAAGCAACAAATATTTGACATTTGCGATTAATTGATTCTCAAAATTGCTTTCTGTCGATCAATTGAACAGACCAAGTTTTTCAGAAATTAAAGTCCAAAGGAAGCAGCCTTTTTTAAGAGTCTCTATTCCGTATTTTGACATATTTCCAAGTGAAACACAACAGGCAGGCAGGACATAATGTTGTGAGTAATTTGATTTGAACATTGAAAAGTTTCCTGATCCGATTTATTCCGTTAGCTCAGTGCTAATACATTAAGGAATTTCCCATTAACATGCTAACGGAAATTAGCATCACAATCATTGCATTGTCATTTTAACAAACTGATTTTTACTTCACATGCTTAACATAAAACAACATGCATGTTCATACTTTCAGGCATATCCGCTAATCTACGCTAATATATCCACACTGACCAGCTACAGCAACCTCAAAGGGTCAAAACTCACATTTGTGCTTTGTGCCGTTTTCAGGAACACTGTTCATTTTGGCTTAAAATCTTATCTATCATTATTTATTATTCTTAGCTAGCTACAACTAGCTTGCTGACCATGAGCAGGTAACAGTAGCAGTTAACTGCAGAACAGCATTGATCCTGCTGAAATAAAAGTCAAAAAGACTGACTTAAATGTGATGTGTGTTGTTTTTGTAAATATGATTCATGATATACAGTCTTTAGAAGTGAATGATTTTACACACGGTCAAAAGCAAACAAAAAACACAATAGATCATAATATCGAATCCAATACTGAGGAGTCACAATACCCATCGAATTGGCGCCCGAGTATTGTGACAGTATTGAATCAGGAGATAAATGTATCGTCTCAGCCCTACTGAACAACAACACCACAATGTCACTGTGGCTCCTGACTGTTCCCAGTGACACCAGCATGGCAGCATGATCAGCGTGGAGATGGATAATTTGCCGTAGCTGCCTGGCACAGTCACTCAGTCTACTGGCAAACGTGTCTGACGCTCACTGTTGTTTCACTGGTAACCACTGGCCTGTTTGTGATCTCTGGATGGCTCCTCTGATTGGTGTAAAGGAAGGAACGGGGATTTGGTTTCAACAGCGGCACCAAATTTTATGATTTTAATGGTTTTCTGACCTCAATCTTCCCTAATCATTCATCAGAAGCCTGGACAAAGATTATCTGGTATAGATTATGTTTTTACCACAACACGTGGCACCGGGACAAAAAAAAAAAAAAAAAAAAGACAAAGCAGCCACAGTCACATTGTATTTTGCGCTTTTCATACCTCAAAGGACGTGCACATTTATCTTCTCCTGAATGGAGGAATCTCAGATCTACACTTGGATTTGTTTACCATCCCATTCCTTTGTCTCCCTCGGGAGAATTTTTTTTTTTCCCAGGATTCCTGCGGCTGTGTTTGGGGGGTTTAAGGGATGAAAAAAGAGGGAAAGAAAAGCCCATTGGTCTCAGCGCCACAGAAACACCATCCAGAGCCAAGCTGTCATCCCACTTGGATTAAGGGCCCTTCAGTGGTGGCTGCTGAGCTGCTAACATGGTGTCTTACCCTCGGCCGGCCGGGGTGTGGGAGGGGGTAGAGGGGTGGAGCAGAGGGCGAGGGCATTAGTGGGCCTGGCCTAAATAAGACCTCGGGGTCAGCGAGCCTCCTGAAGCATGGCAAAGCCACTTTGTGTTTGCATGTCAACTTTATTCATGAGCTGACAGCTAAGTGTCCCCTTCTTTCCTGTTGATTCAATCACTGTTGCATCATGTGCTGAGATAATCTACGCCTTCGCTCCGCTTATCTCCGCAGACCCCCCAATTCTACAAGTTTATCGGATTCAACAACAGGCTGGTGAGAGTGCGGAGGCTTGTGGTGGATTTTCTTGGCAGGGCCCACGCCTTAAATCTCAGATGTTCTAAGCAGAATAAGAGCTGCAGCGATGTATTTGCTGAGCTATTAGACTGCACAAGTGGGCTGCATCGCTGTGCCAACAAAGAGTGGGATGTGCAGCTGAGTTTCTCTTAAGCTCTACGCAAATAGGAGAAGGATGGAGGCTTGAGGACAGACTGGAAAGGCAGTTCAGGTGCCGATCCTGACGTAACTCACCCATCGGATATTGGATTGATGTCACCGATCCACGTACAGATCTAGATTCAGTAGTCTGATGTTTTTATATGTTATAAATATGTAATAATACAATTTTATGTTAATTAATAGATTAGTCATTAAAATGGTTCTACGAAGATATCAAATAGTCCCAACGAAACGTAACATGAGATACTGCAACTGAGTGAGCTGGTAACAGTTGGCGAACTCAACTTATGCATAGTTTTAAGATATTTTAGTCTCAAACTGAGTTGCCACCTGTCCTTTATAATGCAGGATTGTCTTGTAATGAAAAACAGATGCACTGTTCCTTACTGAATCAATACAGGGCGCAGTCTGTCCCCTATTTGCATGCACACCCTACTCTAATGCATAACACTACGTTTCCACAAACTTGGAATAACATGAGGAACAGTTTCATGAGACCAAGTGGAGAAGTATTAACAAGGTCAAGCTCTTCAGCTGTAAAAAGACAGAAGCTGTTTAAATACAGATCTAAATGACAGACAGACCACAAGTAGATCAGTCCGTCAGTGGGAATGAGCACTGTACAGTTTGTCATAGAGTATTTTCTGTCGCCTGTGGTGGACTGTCTGACAGTCAAGTTATTTTGACAGGCCGTTATCGCCAAATATTTATGATCTGCTGTTTGAATCTTTAATATAACTGATGCAAGTGTGCTTTACTCTTATCGACTCTTTATTTCCTTTACACGCATGATGAGAGCAGCAGAGGACTTGATGTGTAAAAAGCACAAATGGGTGAATAAAAATTCACCAGAATGCAGGAAATAAAATGTCTGACTCTATAAATCTCATGAGGGAGGACGCCACAACCACCTGCTTGATTTGTGTCCACACGCCTGGGGTTGCTGGCAAGGTGTCTCTTATTTTTCTGCATTGAAGGTGGCATCCCTCATCTTGAAACACAGAAGAAAAAAAAACACCACACAAATCCAAGACAGCAACTTGTAATGTGTTTGGGTATTGGGGATGTTCCTGACAACTAATTTCCCAGTCGATTAAACAGAAATTTTTAATTTAGATTTCCTTATTTTCATTTTCTAGATCAAAACACTGCCAAACCGCGCTGTTTTTATGAGCTGTCATCTGTCCCACTTTGCAGATAACAACAGCTGGGACATTGGGGCCTCCAAGAGGGACTGCTGTCTGCAGGAGGTGCAGCACCGACCAGTGGCAGGCGGCTGCATAACACCTTAGAGGCAACAGTTAACTGGCATCGTACATGAATAAAACATTGAAAAACATTTAAATCGACTAGTATTTCTGGTGCCGACTAGCGAGAAGATGACTGATCACGCACATCCCTAGTCCCTATGTTTTAGACGTTAGATGTGATGAGCCCACCGTAACGTAACATGAGCTAGTAACAGATGGCTAACTCAACTTATTTTTTAGCTTGGAGATATTTCAGTCTCAGAACATAGAAAAAAACCCACACAAATCCAAGATGGCAACTCGTAATAAGTTATCAGACCAGAAATGAAAAATGTGGACTGAAAAACAGCAAATTTGGAAGCCAGAACCAGATAATTTGGGGCATTTTTGCTTAGAAAAATAACTAAAACGATTAATCAATCTTATAAAGTGTTGCCAGTTAATTCTCGGTCCCTTATAGGTTCATCATCAAATTGCTTCAGCTACCTTAAATTTACAAATCATTTAAAAATAGAGCTGCAATTTTCGTTGTCATTAATTTCATTCATCATTTATTTTTGGTGTTCTAAGCAGAATAAGAGCTGTGGTGATGTATTTGCTGAGCTATTAGACAACACAAGTAGGCTGCACCTCCGTGCCAACAGAGAGTGGGATGTGCGGCTGAGTTTCTCTTAAGCTCTATGCAAATAGCAGGAAGATGGAGACTTGAGAACAGACCAGAAAGCATTCAAGTGCACACTCTTCCTGAATTCTCTGTAATTTTGGCGAGCCTACTCCCTGCCGGTGGAGCAATGCCCACCTCCTGTTGTGTTCGGGACAGGATGGGGAAGCAATGGTCCTTGTTATGTGCTGCCACTGGGCCACCAACTACCTCTCCAACATCTGCTGCCCATCCAAAGTTGGCCACAGCTTCAACAGGCCCGAGGCTGTGTGTAGCACGCACTGCCTCTCCAGCCCTCTTCAGCAGGAACAACTGTGTGTTCAAACACCAAAGTTTCTATTGTGGATCTCCTCAGGCATAACCCTGCATCACCCCCCCATATATTGCAAGAAAGAGGCGAGAACAGCCACCCCGCCAGTACAGACGGAGAAAACAGACCCCCTTTGTTCCCCCCCTGCCCCTTCACAGCGTCAACTGAGGTTCATGATCCACCCCCCTCCTCCCTCCTGCAACCCTGAGAGCTTCACAACACTCCCACTTTTCCTTTTCCCTCCCTCCACATCTTCGAGTGGGTGGCAAGACAACAGATCCTCTTATGAGAATTCAGAAAACATCCTCGAGCGCACATCTCAGGTCTCATCTTCATTTCCCTAAACTCAAGGTTGACTGGGAGTCTGATCAAATGGTACATGAAGCTAGTTAACCTGTCAGGCGCTCTGCTGGGGGGGGGGAGGCAGAGAGGGAACATAAAACCCATAACATTACGTTCCATTATCCCAGTCTCCCACTTCAAAAGAGGGGCTCTATTGCCGTCACTCCCTGCAGTTGTTTTAGACAGAAAACAGCGTCTCTAAATGCTATGTTCTCACATAGGGGTGTAATAACCTGACACGGGCTATAATAGCGTTCCACAGGCAACCTTGAGTGATTGGGATTGATGATTGTCGTGGTGTGAAGCTCTCGTGTGATGATTCAGTCACACCGAGCCGCCGTCCAGGGACATCCGTACTGACCGCTACTCATCCTCCATCTGTCCACAATACCTGCTGCCCAAAATATAAATATGACAACCCAACGTCCCAGAGGAGCAGCCTAATTCATGCCTGTGTCTGTGATTGATTGAGAATAGGGCTTCATCTAACAACTGTTATTAATTAATCTGCTGGTTATTTATTTCATTAGGCTTTTGGTTTATAGAGTTAGGGTTGTTCCAACCCCAATACCAAGACAATTCTTTTTTAAACCTGAGCCAGGCTGTACAACAAGGAAAGCAATCATATTACATCCAGACAGGGTGTCAAAAAATGATGTTTTCTTTTTAATAACACAGTGGTATTGGACTGGTAATCGGTATTGGTCAATATGCAAAGTTCAAATATCGGACTCATGTTAGGAAAGAAAAAACGATCTTGGAACATGTATTAAATGCCCAAAAATAGTAAAAAATGTTGCTCACAATTTCCCACAGCAAAAGGTAGATATAATCAAGTATCTTGTTTTATCTGGCCAACAATCCAAAAAACAAAGGATATTCAATTTACTATCACTGAAGGCTAAAAACACAGTAAATATTCATAATTGAGAAACTAGAGCCAGTGAGTATTTTGCATTTTTTGCTTGGAAAAATAACTCAAAACGATTGCCAGAAATTGCTGCAGATTAATTTTAGATTCCTAGTTGATAAATCAACAAATTGTTTCAGCTCTACTTACAGTCCAAAACATTTCCATTAGGAGGGTTAGCCAATTCAAAGACACACACAAAATTGCAAATCAAACACGACAGTGGAAATGTGAAGCAAACAAAAAACCAGCTGCAGGATGCCAAAGCAAATACATTAAAAGCAAATAGACTGCAAATACAGGAATTATGCAAAGTCCAAAACACACAAACTCAAAAAAAACAAATGCAACAGAAGAAAAAAGCTGCATGAACAGTCAACACAACAGAAGTTCTCCAGACCTCAAGGGGGTGTCACTAATCCGGTGTTTCCCACAGAATGTTGGAGGGGGTCATAAACAGGCATGTACATTAAACAGGAGACTCTTCTCTGTGTTTCTCTGCAGAGCCTGAGTGTCACTGTCAGACCCCTCTCAGGTCTGCTGTCAAGAGTTTGTGAGACTGACTGAAACTGTGAGGGAGGGTCGAGTGTAGAAGGTAACCCCAGATCAGCGAATGACAGCGCAAGCGTGACTCAGTCGCTAGACACTCTAGACACGACAGAGAGAGAGGTGTGTGCAGCTTCAAAGATTGAATCCAATCAATCCATACAACCTGCCCGATCGATACTGCACATGTGCATCTCTCAACAGAGCCAAAGTGATGCCTTCAAATGCTTGTTTTGCTTTACAAAACAGTCAACAGCAAGAAAGTCAATTTACAATTATATAAAACAGGAAAAAGCAGCACATCATCCTCACATTTGAGAAGCTGGAACCAGAGAACTCTTCACATTTTTGCTTAATAAATGACTTAAACTGCTTCTCTGTTGATCAATCAGCAATTCATCAACTAATGATTTAAGCAATAACTCAGCATAAATCATTGAAGCGGTGTTGTTGCAGGAGACAAAACAGAAAACACCAAACTAACAGCACATCTTTGTATCTAATTACTCAGTGAACCAGTCTGAGTCGAACTGTGAGCAACACATAAATCACCTCATAACCATTTCTCTTCGTCATCTGTCACCATCCACGGCTGATGATATAATACAGGTCGGGTGTGTAAACATCAACAGTTGCAGCTGTGTGCAGTGGATTCACAGGAACGTGTCAATCCCCATTAGAGCCGCTGCCTAACTGAGTGTGAAACTCTAATTGCACCCACCAGCTTGCAACCATACAGACCCCACTCACAGAGCGGGAGGGAGAAAGTCAAACGTGCGTGTGTGTGTGTGTGTGTGTGTGTGTGTGTAATGAACATGTATGTCCTTCTTTGCATGTTCTGATCTGGCCCTGCATACATTTGTCCAAATTACAACCCGGGCAAGTGTTCAGGCAGCCGTGAAGCGGGGAAGGGGATGGCGCTCCCTCTGAGGTCCTCTAATGAGGCGCTCATCAGCCCCAAAATGAGATGAACATGCTTGTGACAAGGAGGTCCAGGCAGGCGTTGTCAGTGTGCTGCTGTGTGTGTGTGTGTGTGTGTGTGTGTGTGTGTGTGTGTGCATGGGACCGGCCCACTGGGAAGAAACACCCAGGCCGCAGTGACACTAATGGATAAGCAGGGGCCTCCATCAGTCCCCAGAGACTGAGCTTCATCACAGCTGAGCGGCAAAGCACCGCTATTCACGACGGCTGCTGGACAGTCTCCACTCAGGGTCTGTACACGTGTCTCCAGAACACACTCCATCATTCACTCAATCAGCTGGAGTCACTCGGTGCGTTATTTAACTGTGCCTCAGCCATTCTTAATGAAGAGAAATAACTGCAGCACTTTATAAAAGGATAATTGTGGGATGCTTTAACTAGGGTCAAACATTTTTTAGTTTTGGTCATAATTGCTGCCAGTAATGATACGACTGTACTAAGTGTTAATTGCTGAGATTTGAGAATGTGGTACACCAGAAAAAGAAGTCCGACTGTGCAGAAACACACGCAGTCACATGATCATACAGAGTGTTTGCATCAAAAGTCGTGGTTTAGTCGATGATGTGGATGCACAGCCATGTTGCAGGGACTGGGATGTAAACAACAGAGTGGATAATCACCTCAAGTCGACTTCAGGATGTCTGAACCACAAAGAAGTTCAGGAAAACACGTGGAAACTGCTAAAACTTACAGAGAAGGACTTGGTCAGCAGGAAAAGAGGAGATATTTTGAGAAACTGAGGTTAAAAGGTGGTGAAGGTCCGCACAAGCTGACTCCTGAACAGCTGAGGACCTCAAATGTTACAAAAGTTTGGAAGCCAGATGGTGTGTGCTGTGAAAGTCAAGGTAGGTGATCAACTGATCTGTACAGTTTAGACATTTAACTAGATTTTTAGGATCTGCCTTTTTGGATCAAAACGCTGATCTGTCATAAACATATAAGCAGGTAAAACGTCCCTCTTCAGCCATTCGAGCGACAGTGTTGCCTTCAAGGAGGTTGTGAAACCCATGAGAGGGGGGCGCTCATATGAGATCTTCGTGTATCAGGAATAATATCAGGAACATTTGCGAATTCAGTTGCGTTGCTTACGTTCCGAACATACACTCTATAGGCTGCAAACAAAGTCCAAGGTTAGACAAACTTATTTTGAAGAGAAAAGTAAAGTTATTAACCAAACTGTTTGTTGTAAACATCAACCACAGTTAACAGCCCGACAAGGGCTGCAACTAACTTCTTTTCACTGCCGATCAAATCTGCAGATCATTTTCATGATTAATAAATCAATCATTTATCATAATTTTTGCTTGAATAATTAATGCATGGAACATTTTGTGTCCACCGTGGTTAATGTCAAACTCTGTAGTTGCACAGTTTTCCTGTTCAATGAGGGATTAAGATTATTACCAACATTTTCAGTGCGCTCACTTACAGTTTTACTTCCAAATAAAGTGGTTTTGATAATCTGGCTAAACTGTGGGCTTATTTCCAATAGTCTGACTGTCTGATCTAAGGCTTAAACTAATGATAACCATTACTGTTTCCATTATCCATTATCTGTTGACTGTTTCCTCAATTAACAGATTCATCATTTTGTCCATGCTGGACGTGGATGTTTTTCCAAAAACACCTCATAAAATATTCAACAGCTCAACCCTCTGTAGTCATAGTGCTTGATTTATTCAACCATCAGCCCCAAACTTAAATATATTCATTTTACACTCATATTTAAAAGAGAAAAGCAGTAAATCTGAACTTCTGAGGAGCTGGAACCAGAGAATTGGTGGCATTTATGCTTGAAAATTAATAAAAATGATCACTTGAATGTCAGAATACTTGCTGATTACTGTTCTATCAATCAGCTAATCGACTGTCTGATCAATCATTTCTTCACCAGTTCATTGCAGTGTTTTTCACTTACAAAAACAACACGATAACGAAATAACAAGTCATTTATGATGATGAAAACTGTGACAAAATCTGTTGATACTTTTGCCAAACTCTGACTGAACTGTGCACTCAAGAGACATTGGTTCTTTCTGTCATTTCCCTCCCGTCTCTCTTCTTTTCCCTTCATCTAATCGATCAAACCTTATGATATTTAGTCAACTAAAACTGGACAAAAGCTAAAACAATTCAGATGATTCAAACTAACTGGAATTTAGTCAGAATTTGCTGTTAAAATAAACACTGGTTCTCTGTAGCAGGTCATAGGAATGATGGTCAAAACTACAGAAATAAGACACAAATTGGAATTAACCAAACACAACCTTTAAAGTCTGGGGTCTTTTTCATTTCATACACCAGAGAGGACTATACCACTATACTGTCTACTGTCTATAAACGTCTCCTACTTCCCCTGTGGTTTGTCGGGGGGTCATTTTAATACCCTCATCTTTGAATACATGAAACAACATTTGTGCTACACAAACGAAGTGCGTCTTTGGTGAAATGAGTCACCGAGTGAAACCCTGTCAGGTTCAGATCAGTTCCTCCAAGAAATGATGTCATCAACATCGCCACAAGTGACACAGAACAACTCTTTCTCTGTATGAGACACTTTGTCTCGTCCTCCCGCGGTTGGCGGAGTTCACAATGCCACAGACGGTCGGCAGCTTACAGAAGGAGCGTTGATCACTTCTCGCAGAATGGTCTGCGTGTTTGTCCGGCCCACAGAATGAAATAAGTGGCATTTTCCCTCCAACACCCAAGCTTTTCCCATAGCCCCCGCGGCAGAGCAGAGCCGAGGCGAGCGGAGCTGAGCTGAGCTGCCCGGCCCGCCATTGGTTTTAGGTCAACAGTGTGACTGACTGGTGCTCTCACAATAACTCCGGCCAACGTGTGTCATGATAATCCCTTAGTTATGCAAATCTCCCCGCCTAGTGCCGTTTGTGCTGAGGGTGAAAGTAAAGATGGCAGCACAATGTAGGTCAATATCTTGTCCCGATTTCCCCGCGTTGGTCAAATGAGCACTGAAATGTCCTGTCAGAGGAGCTCCAGCAGCAGTGGAGGAACGAGGAAGAAGAGTCTCTCTGGGCTTAAGGAACATCCTGGTGAAGATGCGACTCAAGAGGCTCGCGCAAAGCGGCGTCGCACATTTTGCCGCCAGTTTCTCAATTAATGCAAACTAGACATAAGGCAGGGATAGAGGCATATTGTTATCTTCTTAAACAGATTAACAATAGTCTGCCCGGAGTGAATAAACATCACTAGAAAGTGTGTCAGCCCTTTCACACAGAAGTAAGAACAAGAGATTCAGACAATACAGCGGGGGTCATTAGCATTGTATTAATGTGGCTATCTGAGCAGGGCAGCGAAAGTGTGTGTTTGGGTGTGTGTGTGTATGAGTGAGAGTGTCTGGGGATGAGCGGAGGAAGATGGGGGAGAGGGGCAGGGGAGGCGGGGGCTGTTGTTGATGGTGGTGAGTCTCCCCCACCCCTTGACAGAAGCTTTGACCAAGAGGAGACAGAGGGAGGAGGGGGGTGGAGGAGGAGGATTTGGGTGGGAATGTGGGTTTTTTTTCCAGTAAAGGAATTGTTTGGCTTGTATAATAAATGGCATGGGATGTAATTGGTGAATCTCAAGGGGGGAGGCTGTCTTAATCAGATCGAGTGTGTGTGATGAAGGGAAATCAGACTAAACAAACGGAGTGGTCAGTCAAAACAAGACGCATGAGTTGTGATATGAATATGAAGGGAATTAAACATGTGGGGAGCAAATCAGCTTAGGACACGAGGGATTTTGTGCGAGAGGAGGACAGCTATTTCATCAACACTGGACTAAAAAACAACCGACAAATACAGAACATCCATCTATCAATCAATCTATCTATTTTCAAAACACTGTATTGTGGCCCTGGTTCCTTTTGTGTTGTGTTTAAACTCCTAGATGCCAGATAACAGTGTTGTTAGCCATCTTCACTTAATCAATTAATCGTTCCGAGTCATTTTTTAAGAACAAAATGTACAAATTCTCTGATTTCAGAGAAATGTGAACAATTTCTGGTCTCTTCAGTCCTTTGTGACAGTAAACTGAATTTCTTTTGGGTTGTGGACACAATAGGACATTTGAGGACATCATTCTGAGCTTTGGAAAACAGTGATCAACATTTTTCACCATTTTATGGGAGCCAAACATTGAAAAATCCCTTATTTCGACACCTTGAGAGTAAATCTCCAAGTCGTGATTTATTTTTGTTTGTTGAAAACGAGTTGAAACAGACAAGTGAAGTGAAAAAGTAAAGTTTAGGACCTGATGTCGAGGTCAACGTATTGCCACCTTTTTGAATGATACCCAGCCCCACAAACAAATAATCAACTATTCAAGAAAATGATTAACAAATTAATCGATTAAAAAGCTAAAGTAAACTTTTTAAACTCAGATCTGACAGTTTTACTCAAATTTGATTGTAAAAAAAACAATATATCACCCTGCTTACAGTATCGCAGTAGACAGAATCGTAACCCCCATACATGATACCATCATATCACCAGATTCTTGCCAGTAAACGCCTGACCGCTACCTCGCAATGTTGTTATCTATCCTCACTGTTCTGACTGCACAAACAGCTGAGCTGCAAGAATTAATCAATTATTAATCAACTATTTTGATAATCGATTAGTCATTTTGAGTCATTTTCTAATAAATAATTATTTCAGCTTCTTAAAGGTAAATATTTTCCGGTTTCTTTGCTCCCCTATGACAGTAAACTGAATGTCTTTGGTTTGTGGACAAAACCAGACATTTGAGGACATCACTTTAGACTTTAGAAAAGACTGATCAACATTTTTCACCATTTTATGGACCAAACAATGAATCAGTTAATCAAGAAAATCCAGATTAATTGATAATGCTGCAGCCCTGATGAAGAGTTTTATTAAATTAGATTTAAAATAGCGATATATCACCTTGTTTACAATATCACAGTATATTGAACTGTAACCCCCATGTCATGATATGTATCATATCTCCAGTCGGGGTACAACTAACAATTATTCTCATGAACGATTAATCCGTCATTTATTTTCTTGATTAATGAATTAGTTAAATGCCAATCACTGTTTCCCAGATCCCAAGATGACGTCCTGAAATGTCTTTTTTTGTCCACAAACCAAAAAATATTCAGTTTACTGTAAGTAAAGTAAAAGAAAACAGAAAATATTCACATTTGATTGACACTGACACTGATTGATCAATTAGCAAAATAGTTGGTGATTAATTTAATAATCGATTAATTGTTGCAGCTCTTATTGCCATATCTATCTATCTATCTATCTATCTATCTATCTATCATGTGAGCATCTTGGAGTAAACGACAGATCATCAAAGGTTCAGACTGGAAGACAAGTGACACTGATTTCTCTGAGCATCTTTTAAACAGCACACACACACACACACACACACACACACACACACACACTATGTGTCAAGCAGCCTTGATTTGACAGCCGCACACCTGCACCTGTTTTCTCTGTGATGACCAACAGCTACGGGCGAACACACACGTCAATGTGTATTTTTAGAGCTTCAGCTTTAGAAAAAAACAGCCTCCGTGTCTTTGCGCTCCTGAGGAGAAGCTGTAAAGAGGACAGCGGCGCTCTCATTACACCATCCAACTCAATGTGCCGCTGCCTCCTCTCTCTCTCTCTCCACAAACTCCTGACAGGGAGCTGGAGCTACACGACACGTGTTTATTCTGAATGGTAGGTTTAATTCCGCTCACCTTCTCTCCTCCCCGGCGGTGGAAACACGAAGCCTCCTCTGTACCTTCAGTCTCCTGCGACACCGCGGTGCCTTCTGCTGCTTATTTACGTGGAGTCCCGTTCAGTTCAGCGCCGAGCCTGCTGCACTTGTCTCCTCCGCTTCAGTCACTGGTGCTCTCCTCTCCCACCAGTTCACCGACACACATACACACACAGGCAGGCGGGGGCGCGCAGGCAGCATCACTCCGGGGCGTGCGCACGCCCGTTGCGCGCACTGCAGCGCCGCTGCCGCTGCATGGTGGCCTCCAGGCACTGAAGCATCCCGGAAAACTGTTATCCAAATAGACACGCTAATAGTGCTTTAGTCCTCTGCAGGCTCAGAGCCACAGATGGACAACAGCTGGACGAGTTTTAGGATAAAACAAGCCAAAAGTTGTCTTTTAATGCTCAGTGATGCCTCCTCTAACAGCAGGGAGCAGCTTTTTAATTTAACTGCTGTATTATTATTGTTAGATTTAGGCTCATTATCACCAAAAAGTGCGCTTTTTTCACAAGAGAAAAGCTGAGATTTTCCATTTAACTTTATGTTCATTGTTTCCGACTCATCAGGCTGAGAACAATAATACAATATTACTTTTAATATCAATATCATTTTTCAGTATTGTGGGCAATATTAGGTTCTATTATGTTTAATGTCAGTCTATAATATAATGTACAATAATACTTTTCATTATGTTTAATATACAATTTTTAAAACTATGTGTAAAATAAAGGGCTACATTATGTTCATTATCATGTGCAACATCCGATATGCTGGGCTATGTGTGCACTATTATTTTTTTCTACAATGTGCAATATTACTGTCAGTATCACCAGATTTCATGATTATTATGTACAATTATGTTCAATATCATGTGTTATCTTTACATGCATTATCTGGTGCAATATAACTTTCTTTTAATTACATCTCAATATCACTGCCAATGTTATTACTGCTTTTTCTATTTAGCTTACTTTTGTACTTAATGTATCTTACTTCTATTGTTATTCTATTAGGCACTGTTCCTTTGCATTTACTCCTCAGAATGCCCTTGCTATTAATAAAGTCTTGTCTTGTCTTGTCTTGTCTTGTCTTGTCTTGTCTGATCTGATCTGATCTGATCTGATCTGAAGTAGACTGTAGCCTGAAATGAATGTTGATCAAGCTCCTGCAATTTTTAATAATTAACCACAAGTAGACAATGTACAAGCAAACCAGGAAATATGTCAACTGTGTCTTGGACAAATTCAAAGTATAGTGGGTGCATTTTCATTGCAGAGTAGGGGAGAGCAGGGATGAAACTGATGAAACTTTTCTCTTGTACCAGAAGTCAGAAACATTATGTGAGGTCAGCAGAAGGTGCACCCCACCACAGCTGAAAATCAGTAACGTCCGATCAGTTTTGGCCGAGTTACAGTGAAAAAAAAACAAATTTTAAAAAACACATAATCATTTCAATCAGGATAGAGAAAGACAGGTATGAAATGATATCAAATTTATTGTGCACAGAAAAGTAGTCTTTGGCGCTTAGACCCCACAGGAAGTAGATCATCTTAGGAAGCAGCTTGATGGATTAGATGCTTCCCATGTAAAGAAGACTTCCCCGGAGCCTAGACACTGGTGGTGGTGAAGAGGGATGATGCTTCGTGTAGTAGCACCTTTGGTTGAAGGTTTGATGGAAGATGGCCAGAATCCTGATTGAGGTGGTGAAGGGGTGGAGGTGGGCTGAACAAACTTCAAATTTGACAGCTGATGACTGACTGGTTAAAAGAGAGAGGGTGGCAGATTGTGATTGGATGAGAAGGATGATGAGTAGTGGAGCGTAAGGATAGCGAGAAATTGTTTGTGACTTAGAGGGTATGCGCAAAAAGATAGTCTTCCTAACTGAACTTTTTCACTTAAGCTTCATTAGTAGCCTCTGTTTCTGTTCATGTTTATTTGTTGAAGATTGTAAATGCATATCATCCGTCAGACCTGTCTGTAGGCAGTATCAGTATTTTATTTTCATAAAACATGAAGATGTCAGGGTGGACAGTGATGCGACAGGGTGGACACGTATCATTTATAGTGATATCGACCATTTAAAGGGACAGTTCACCCCATAATGAAAATAGACGGCGCTCAGCTTGTAGTGGTCAAAGCGCCAAAAAATAAACAACAATGTCTGTTTCCAGAAATCATGACCTGGTTCCTCAAGATAATCCACAAACCTTGTTGTGAGCAGTTTCACGCAGGAGCTATTTTCTTACTAGTAAACAGAAATTAGTCCCAGTAGAAAGAAAAAGGTTCCTACATGATCATCTGGAGTAACCGGGTTGTGATTTCTGGAAATAAACATTGTTGTTGATGTCTTCAAGTGTATTTTTTTAGAGCTTTTATCTTGGAGAGAAGGCAGACATCTTTATCACTGATATCACCAAAACTCACATGAAAACAATCGAGATGAATAAATAGCGCTCCAGATAAGAGAAACAACAACAACATTTATGATTTTGGAGTGAACTGTCCCTTTAAGCATCATGAAAATGCTACAAGCTGAAATAATGTTGAACACTGAAATAATTCCAAGCCTTAGAGACTTTATAATCCTGTACATTTTCATTAATCGGGCTGCAAAATGAAAAAAAAAGAGGGAATGAAAACTCAAATAAAACATTAAATCCACAGAATACAGTCCAACGTGAGTGCTTTCACCTTTTAGACAGTGAACTTCATTCCAGCTGTTCTGGACCTTAATTGCTGAGAGCCATTTGCATGTCCTGATACACTTTCTGCCCCTGAGAGCAGGATTGCACTAATAATCATACAGTAGCCTGCAGGGATCAACCAAGACTCTGCTGCTGGATGAGGTCATGTGACTTTAAAAGCGACATTTCCTCTCTCGGTTCAATCTGCTGCTGCCAGCCAGCCAGCCATGCTCCCCTCTCTCTCGGTACATGTTACACACATGCATTATCTGAGGCTTAGCAGTGGTAGCCATCTGCAGCCATAGAATCAAACACTGAGAGCGAGTGACGCAGTTATTACTCGGATAAGCCTGCTTTTGGCAAGAAGACAAGGATCCTGGTTTGAGTTGCCATCCAAAGGCTGGTTGACTGAGATTAGCTAAAATTAGGTTGTGGCACAGATCTGAAGATGAAAATGGGTTTATAGATTTATAATCGTTTGGAAATAAGCCAAACTGTAGTTCATCATAAGAAGAACAAAGAAATGAATGCCCATTTCTCCTCATTTTTCATGTCTTCTGTATTTCCCAAGACCAAAGGTGGGAAGTAACTAAGTACAAATACTTTGTGACTGCACTTAAAATGATTTTTCAGGTATCTGTACTTTACTTGAGTATTTATTTTTCAACTTTTTACTTTTGCTCCCTACATTTTAACACAAAATATCTGCACTTTCTACTTCTTACATTTTCAAAACAGGCTTGTTACTTTAGCTTTAAAGCAGTCGAGGGGCATTATTTTTATTTTGTGTCACTGGACGGCGCGCCTTCCCAACAATTTCAACCTAATTCGATGTGTCAATAACACAAGCAAGAGACGTTTCCATGGTATTTCCATCAGTGCGTATGGCACACGACGAAAAACATGTAACTGGACCAAAAATGGCGTAATAAGACAACAAGTGATGTAGAAGATGTAACAAGACAAAAAAGGAAAAAAGACGTAATGTCCCAAAATGATGTAACAAGATGAAAAGAGATGAAAAAGATGTAACGACCAAAAATGGAATAACAAGCCGAAAAAATTAAGTAAAATACATAATATGACGGAAAAGGCGACAAGACTAAAATTGACGTAGGAAAATCAAAAATGAAACAGAAGTAACAAGATGAAAAAGGCAAAAAAAGACGTGACAAGACCAAAAGTGACATAACAAGACGAAAAGACAACAAACGTAACAAGACAAAAGAGGACAAAAAACATCAGAAAAGACGAAACAAGACAAAACAGTCATGAATGAGATAGAGACGGCTGAATGGGATAATAAAACATAGAAAAGACATTGCCATTATCCACGAATGCATATTAAACATAACAGATGTAACAAGACAAAAATGATGTAAAAGAAGTTTTTTCTCAGTCCTGCCCTTCTGTCAGTTTCCCCTTGGATCTATAATATTCTCTAAACTTCTAGCTTTTATAGTGGGTTACTTAAAAGAACCAATCATCTCATCAGTAGGGCGCTCCCATTGGGCCATCCACGCTTCGCTAAAAATGAGCAAATCACCTTCTGGTAACACGTGACTGAAAACAGAGATAGATAGCAGGTTGACATGCAGCCAAGGTCATTTGCTGGACGTAATCCCCCAGTGTGAAAAGCACCAGTTTCCCTCATCATCAACTGAAGGGGACCAGGGGGATTCTTACCCACATCCACCGATATACTGCCACACTGGGAAGTATTGTAATTGTCCTCGTCTCTCATCTCAGACCGCCTCCAGATATGTCTGCACACCTCTTGAATCTCATTAAAAGATTGTCTTAATTTCCCCCATGCATATTATCCATAAAATACTCTGAGGGATTTCCATAAGTTCAAGGATGTACAGCACTGTGGAGACCGAGTATAGTAGCACTTGCAAAGTTGCAAAGTGAATCTTGTCAGGCCTTTGTGTTGAAATGCAAAAACCCACCAGAGAAAACGTCGTCTCTGCCTCACTGGTAACTTCAATTATCGTGCCTATTACTGCTGTGGATCCTTGAAGTCCTCTGCTCACTGAGATGCAAAAACTTCACACATGGCATGGCTATTGTGCCGGAGAGACAGAGGCCTCACTTGGACTGTTTTCTTCTCTGATCCACTGTTATTTTTTTCGAATCTTTTCAGGATAAACTTCATAACAGATGCAGCACCAGCAAGCCAGCCATGAAATGACCTGGCTCCCAGCAGAGGTGATGATTAACTAACAGACTCAACACAGATCAGCAGGCTCATAGTCAGAGCTCACATTAATGCACAGCAGTCGAAAACAATATCACAGCCATCATACAATGTTCACATTTTTTAAGTAAGACAGGAATTCAGAACTCTTTTTTTTTTAATCAACAAACTGCAAAGAGGGCGCGAAAGACCAGGAGAAAAAAAAGAGTGAAACAAAGCTGAATGAATATGATCTATGTAGGGGGAATAAACAAATTAGTTTGCTGTTTCTGTCAAGCTGACCTTTATTTTGCTAGAATTAAACTTTTGAATTCTTTTTTATTATCAGTTCCATCACCAATTATTGTTAACAATTGATTAAAAATTTTGTGGTGGGGGGCTTGAACTTCTGTTGGCTTCCAAAAGGGGGGCATACTGGAAAAAGTTTGGGAATCACTGGTTTAAACCATTTAGTTTTTAAAGCTTTTAAATATATTTCTGTTGCACCAAAAACTTAAACTTTAAACTCCAATTTATAAGGTGATCCAGTATAAACTTTTAAAATGGCTGCCGTTTTGGGATGGATTGAGCAAATAATCAAGTTACTCAGAGAAAGTTAAGGGACAGGCATGATACGTTTCTTCTGTTTTTAACTCCAGTTGATAATTTGGGCAGCAAGTTTTTCTCAAAGGAGGAAAAATTAGTAGGCTAGCTAGGCTAACTAACTTTTTAGCTAGCTAGCAAACAATGTAGGATTATGTTAACTTTTTCACTAGCTACCAAAAAATATAACATGTTTGTTTCTCTGTTTTTCTTTTTAGCTAGCTACAAACAATGTAGCATTTTGTTAACCTTTTCACTTTTTCACTAGCTACCAAACAATATAATGTTTTTGTTAACATTTTAGCTAACTAGAAAACATTGCAACTTTCTGTTAACATTTTAGCTAGCTAGCAAACAATGCACCACTGTCAAGGAATTCAGAGCACCTACAATTTTCCACCTCTTTTTTAATGTTGAGGAGGCTAACTAGGCTAACCTAGTTCTTTTCACCTTTCACCTTTTCACCAGCTAGCAAACAATATAACTTTTTTTTTTAGTTTTTCTGTTTTTCTTTTTCAATAGCTAGCAAACAATATAGTGTTTTTGTTTTTGTTTGTTTGTTTCTCTGTGTTTCTTTTGCTAGCTAGCAAACAATGCAGTGTTTTTAACTTTTCAGATAGCTGGCAAGCTTTTTTTTTTAAATTTTTTTTTACAATTTTAAACCATTGGCAAAACTTTATTTAATTACAGTGTTGTGTATCTGTTAAAGTTTATCACTTTGTCAAAGATGATGAGTCTTACTATTTATTATCCACTCCATCTGTCAGGAATTGTTTTTGTACCACTTGTTTTTCTGTCTCTTTTTTTTTTTTTTTTCAAAAACGACAATCATATAGTGGAATTAAACTCTTCATTTCTTATCTCAATATCTGCCTCCCGCTCCAAAACTAATTAAGTGCTAATGAGCAGGGTGTATTTGCTGCAGCTTAATGTGAGGTGTAATTGAGTAGCAGCCACCCTAAGGATAAACAGTTGTTACATAACAACGAAGACGGGAGAACACAGTACCTGTCAAAACCTCCTCGAGATCTGCAAGCAACATGCGCCGCAGAGACAAATTTATATTCAGAGTCTGGAGGTTTGGCCAAAGGTGCAAAAGAAATCAAATTACTGATGTGATTACTGCCTGGGGGACGGGTTCATGAGTCAGATCCGTTTACATCAGGGAAGGATGCGTTTCCCCTCTCTGTCTGCTGGGTAATTATATTATGACTTTACTATATTGAGTGGGAGCGGCCTTTACTGGCTGCCCAACCCTGTTTACACACAGAGGGCAAAAACATGACATAAATCCAATAAATACAGAACAGTGACCAGACACAGAGAACGTGTGTTTCAACAAGTAATATGTTATTTATGTGAATCCCAGGCAACATCTATTTTTTATACAGTTCATGTTTAATGCATTTCTTTGATTTTTTTTTCCCACCATGTCACATTTTCAATGACAGTAATAAATTTACAGCTGAATTTAGTTATTTTTCACATTTTATATGTAAGTTTTAATCGATTTTCAGTGCTTATATCACAGCCTGAAGCCTTTTTATACCGCTTCATCTTTCATCAACAGGTCTGCTGAATACGGTTGAGATTATTCAAGTTTTGCTGCTGTTAACATAACTGTGGTTATTTGACACCATTAACTCGAGGCACTTCTTCATTTAACCCCTATAATGTGGTTTTAATGACCACGTTTTAGGGTTTAATCATTCCTCATTTCTGTGTCAGAAAAACGGTTTTTAACTTGTTTAAGAAAAAAAAATTAGGAAAAAATGATCAAGGAGAAAACATGTAAAGCCCATTTTAAACCGAACATGTTTAAGTTAAAATATTCTGCTCTGGTGGCTGAGTAAAGAGAAGCAAAGAAGGTGGATTGTGTGCTTAGTGTTTAAGGACAGTTAACTGTATTAACTCTGAAGCACAGAGGATGTGAGAATATCTGCCTCGTGATTTAGAGATGACAGCCTGTCTCTAAACCCTCAAAAATCAAATCCATGCTCTTTGCACTCCCTCGAAAACTGAAAACTCCTTATTTTTTTAGACGAGCAGGTCTTCTCTTTTAGATATCAACTGTGACACAAGATGCTTGCTTACTGCAGGTCATGGAGTTACACATATCAGGCCAGGCTCTAAAGACTCATAAAGATGTCTGCAAATTACTACTTCTGACAGCGCAGTGGACAGAGTTTTAGTATCTGTATCGACAGTGACTCTTTACATCATCCACGCGTCAGGTTGCCTCCCTGATACTTTAAAATCCTTTCGAATCCTGCCTTTTTTAACTTTATTGGCATCCTTCCATCACATGTAGACCTACAGATAATTTGCCAGTATCCCATTAAATTAAATTAAATTTGCCAGTAACCCTCATTCTCCCACTCTTTTATATTACTGGACTGAGTATATTTTATTTTTTAATGATGTTTCGGTAAATCTGCAGATAGCAGCCTGAAGTAAAGTACACAGTTTATAACTTGTTAACACCTTCTGCTACTTTTTGCTAGCTGGCAGTTACCATATGGTCGTAGTTTGATTGATGCTAATTGAGGAGTTTTAATTAATCTATTCCCATCCATTTTGAGACAACACATTTAATTAATGATAAACTCAACTAAACTGCAGTTTTCCTCATTCGTGAAAGAAAGGTTTACAATTGCCCAATGCCTGCTTGTGATATTGTAAATACATGCCTGAGTGAATAACCCTCACATTTCCATTTTATTACTGTTAATTCCCATAAATTTGTAGTAATTCCTGTAATGGAAACTTAACTCTGATGCCCCAGATGGTTTGTTACACAGAACCGTTTGGAAGTATCCCTTAGAAAGTGTTTGGAAAAGGGCAGGCACTTAAAAAAAAGACTTGGCACAACCATCTGTCTATTGTGTCTAACGTGGGTTAACTTCAACCAATCAGATGAACGCTTCCATGGACACTTCTCGCTGTCATCACACCTAAACACCGTGGATAACTTGAAGCCTAGCAAGCCTAGCGTGAAGTTTCCGCCTCGAATATTCCCAAAATTTTGCAGTTGTAAGGTGGGGCAGCCTTTAGCTTGGTGCCACTAGCTGGAATCAGCTGGACAATTCAGCACATGAACAAACTATTCTGCAGGCTGCAGACTAGTTTGATATGTTTCAATCATCTTTTTTGTTTTATTGTTTGTATTCAGTATAGACAAAGCCAGGAGTCCTTGATGAAATAAACCGAACTGTGCTCAACCAAACCCAGTTGGGTGCAGTTTCAGGCCAAAAAAGTGGATAAAGAGAAGACCAGGGATTTCTCATCTCCTGCTCAGTCAGCTGATTTGATGCACCGAGCTGCCATCGTGATGAAAGATTGATTGAGAGGGAGAAATTTCTCCAGACATCACTCTGGTGAAAGATGTCCTGTCATGTGATGTCTTATTTTAAAACTTGCTAGACCATCAGAATACTGAGGAACAGAAGCAGCTTTTGATTATGGTATGTTGATTATCCCACCATCAGCACAGCTTTCCCTTTATTGCGTGCTGAATTAATAATGTAATTTATGTGTGTGTGCTTTTGCGGGCTCGCTGCAGAACAAAGCGTTGACCACATGATCATTTTCAATGAACTGTACCTTGATGAAACAGTCTTTCACCAGGAATTGATAGTGATATTCTTATTTATCTCCTTTAAATCCAAACATCTGAATGAGCTCAGGATCTCTGAGGGTGTGATTTTTTTTCCCTGAGTGAACAATCAAACTGTCATCTTCAGTTAGCAGGGTCCAGACTATGAAATTTTCCTCTTCTCAATGTCCATTTTTATCTGCAAAGCCAGAGCAGCTTATTACATTTCTGTCCTTAGATCTCTTCTCTGTGAATCTGTTAAATTTCAGATACACATCCTGCGTTGCTTCCTCCTCAGACCGTCGCCGTTTATCTGTTGTGTCCTCTGCCCGTCCGCGACCGTTGCTGTGTTTTCACGCGTGTAAGCAGTTGGTGGAGAGCTGTGTCAGGGCATGGTGTTTATGCTGCAGGGAAATGCCATCCATCACTGGACGGGGCTGTTACCCAGGTGCCTGGGCACAGCCTTGCACAGTCATCTCATCTCACCTTCCTCTCTTTTATGACGGGCAGGAAGCTCAGGGGAGGGCCGCCTTCAAATCACCTTCCCTCTTGAAAAAAATACAGCCTTGTCTTTACACACTTAGAAAAAACAACATGCTTTTTATGCTACGTGCTATTTATGAACGTCTAGGATGTTTGTTCTTTATTACGAGAGTGGCATTCAGGATATTAATGTGATTTGATTCAAATGATATATTATTGTTACTTATATTTCAGAGTGTCTATTTGCACCCAGGTGAAAATATCTACACGGCAGCTGTTTGGCTCAGTTTTAAATTAATATTTAGACTTATTTACAGTTTTTAATTATTATTTTATGTTTTCAGTTGCAGTTTGGGTAAGTTTAGGAAACAAAATTACTTGATTAGGTTTAGAAAACAAAACTTCTTAGTTAAGTTTACGTGTTTTGTCTCTGCCATGCAAGCGTAAATGGACATTGGTGCAAATCAGATTGTTGCTTCTAACACCTGGGTGCTGTTTGACACCTGGGGCAAATAGCCACATTGGCTATTCCACCCAAGTGTAAATAGTCACAGTGGCCATAAATAGTTGTTCATATATTTTAAATATTTCAAATGTATTTATTAGGATAAACCCCTTGCAATCTACCTCCTACGTCTTTTTCTCTTTCCCATTGTTGTGCAGGTGTGAACCCTGTTGCAGTTTTTTTTGGGACCTTCCCTGTTTTACCAGTTTGCGCTAAATGAGCTTCTAATTAGTAGAGGTCACATAACACAATGTTGACTCGTTTTTCTTTTTTATTCTAATGAAGACACATCTCGCTTTGAAATGTTAATCACTGAATAAAGTTTGCCGCCTTAGTCACTGTGCTCTTGTATACTTTGGATTCATTTTCCAACTCTCTCCTGATACAAAAAAAAGGCCGTTGTAATTTCATAAGTTAGAATTTGCAGCTCATCAAGTTAATCACATTGGAAATTGAACCCAGAAGGTGAGGGAGTATATCAGTCCAGATCTCTGTTGGAATAATTAAGCAGTTGTGAGTACAAGTTAGCGACTTAATATCCGCACGTCCCCATTTCCTGAGATGATCCGCAGCAGCTTTCCTGAGATCACAATCACCTAATCTTCATATAATTAGGAGGCAAGAGGCAGCAGGTTCAGTGACGGGTTTTAATTTACATACACTCTCAAACAGTCTTTACACAGGACCGACAGGAGAACAGTGGAATTATATCAATCTGGGTAATATCTGTCCATTTTTACCTCAGGTCTGGGAGTGACCGACACACTGATGCATCAGTTATACAGTACTTGACCAGGTTAGGTATGGAAATGGATGTCTGCAGTGCATCTCTTTATATGTACACGTCATTAAGATCATTTTTAAGCAAATCAATAAGCAGCAATCTGCTCTAAACCAGTCCCTTCAGCTAAAAGCTACATGATTTTCTTCTTTTTTACAAACATTATAGTGCAGCAGGAGTGGGGACTGAAACACAGCACTTCAAGGTAGAAAGGGTGAAAGAGGCTTTTGAGAAGAGGCATCAAAGGGAAAGAGGGCACACTGAAGACAGAGCAGAAAATGTCCGTAGCCTGTGGGGAATCCATAAAACCAAACAATCAAGCACACAACCATAAAAGCGTTTGAAATAAGTGAACTTAAAATACTCTGAGGTTAAAAGAAAACATAAAAGTTACATCCTACATGACAGCGAGGCTCCATGTGGACACTTAGATATCTTCTATTCATATTTAATCAATATTTTTCATCATTATAGGTATTTTAGAATGAAATACAGGGGTAAATCTCTGCAACTTGTACTTAGTGGAAGTTCTTTACAGGATATTGGCTTGTCTTTGTGTGTAAAATCTTGAATAAAACATGCATTTACATACAACATAAACAATACTGTAATGCCTGTGGGCCCCCACGTACCAAATAATCAATATACAATTATACAGTTGACCAGTAGCTGCATTAAAATGTGCAAATTTTAGTCATAACAACTTCTAATTATTTTATTAGGTGTTCAAATTGACCTTGATTATAACATTAAATAAGAAAATAAGGATCTTTTTTTTGTCATTTCTTTACATTGCTGTTTTAGTGCCAACTTAGCTTAACAAATACTGTATTTCAATAACATATATCCCATCTGCATGCTTTTCTGTGAATGTACAAACACAGCTATGTGAGGATATAGTGGTTGTCATAACAAATCTTTAAAAAGGAAAGCAAATGGTTAAAAAGTGCTAACTTGTGAAAACAGTCTGGAAAAAAACTTGCTGTAGTGCTTAACAGTATTTAGCTTTTTTTTAAAAGGAGTAGTTCAACATTTTTGGAAATCTGCTTATTTGCTTTCTTGCTGAAGAGAAGATCGATTCCAGTTTGATATCTGTATGGAAAAAAATTAGCTAGAGCCAGCAGCTGGTTAGCTTTAGCTTAGCATAAAGTCTAGAAATGGGAATTAGCAGACTTGCTACCTTCAGACTAGGGATGACTCAATACCGATACCACAACCTTGAGTAAGTGCCAATACAAACCATCTGCTCAGACATAAAAAAAATGTCATCCTCAAACTATGAAACAAATATTCTGCTCCCATGATGAGGAAATACAAAGCCCAAAACATGACTATTTCTTTTTGCTTAAACCTTTTCGCAGCATTTTAGATCAGTCAGCAGCACCATTCAAATACAGAATAATAAATCTTTGGCAGCAAGTATTCAAATTTATTCGAAACTTCAAATATTTGAATACTGTTCTGTTCTGTTAGAACACCAGAATACCTTTGCACCAAATGAAGCTTCAAAACATTCAATACAGCCATAATTTAAATAAATGGCAGAAGATGCACTCTGGTGTTTTGCTTTTTTCTTCTTCGAGTTTATAATAACTCCGCACAGCCGGCAGGTCTCACTCTCTTTCTAGCTACTGCTCACGTGACACATGCTACTCATCTGTCTTACTCGTCACACATCCCTCATTACGACACGTCACTTAAAGTTTAATTCAGCATTTACGTGATAGACAGGCAGATAGTCCCAGTGACGAAATAAAAAAAACAGCAAATACAGTTAAATTAGGTTAAAAAATGAAGAATAACATATAATTTAAAGCCCATGGCTTTGTTTGATTAGCTCTTATTATAAATGTACTTTTAAAAAGTTAATCATAAATATTTTTACAGTAATTTCAGACTTACAAAAGTGAAACTTGCAGTACCTTTACAGCCCACCAGGGGCCACAGCCCACACTTTTGGAATCACTGGTTCAGGCTTATTGATTGTATCGGATTATTCCGATACGGAGTATCTGATCAGTGCATCCTTCCTTTGGACAGAGCCAAGCTAGCTGTTTCCGAATTTCCAGTCTTTATGCTAAGCTAAGCTAAGCTTACTGGCTGCTGGCAGTAGCTTCATATTTACCACACAGACGTGTAAATGGTGTCAATCTTCTCATCAAAGAAATAAGCATATTTCCCAAAATGATGAGCTACTGCTTAAACTATACAAGATGCATTTGCAAGCAAAGCTGACCGTAAATCCTTATTATCCGTCAATCCACACATCATTTGACACATTTTCTTTCAACGCAACAAAGTTGCTACGTTGATTGCTGCCAACCACAATGGCAACAAGATGCAAGTGTGAAGTGTGGCTGAGGAGGAAGGTAGTGTTTTTGGCATGTTGGACACATCACCTACTTGTGCGTTTACGTAATGTTCTTCAGAGCTACAGGTCAAGAAGTCAACAGCTACGACACATTAATCATGGTAACAGGACTGAATGAGGGAAGAGTTTCCATGTGAGGTAACGGCGGCTTGTGTTGGATTTAGAGCTTAGAGGACTGAAAGGACAGACCGCTGTACATGTCAGACCTGAGCCTGGCCCACTCCGCCATCCTCTGGACGGAGCTTTTCTCTCGGGTGAGGATGCGAGTGACCTTCTTCAGCTTCTCCTCGTTCCTCTCCAGATAGCGGACGCCCTCGGCCTGCAAGAAGCTGAGCTTCTCTTGCCGGCTCTCGTCCATGGAGATGTCTTCGCTCATGTAGGGGTTGAAGCGGAAATAAGTGTCTGGAGGGAGGAAGGCGTCGAGCATGGCGTGAACCTCTGGAGGGAGGAAGAGAGGTGAGAGTGAGGACGCACAAACATGACATTTTACATGCAGACTCAAAAACATAAACACTTAATTAACTTCCTAATAGTAACAATATGTGCAAACATTCAAATGTTGTGTTAAGAAGAGGGCGTGTAAAGAGTAAACACTCGGGGCTGAGAGTGTGAGGAAACGCAGAGCCTGTCTGTCTGGCCTGTCTGTCACGGTTGTTTTCAAATGCTACATCTGAGAGGTTCAAAATCAACAATATACAAATGCATACAAACACGCAGCGGGTAGCAGTAACAGTGTAAATATGCCTGAAGGATCCAAAAAAGGTGAAGAGGGAGGCGGTTGCTTCTCCCTGTGCTCCCACAGTGGTTCAGCAGTGCAGGAGTCCAGACATGGAGTCCATTAAAACAAGCTGCCTGTGAGGCTGAGAGGCGAAACTCTACAAGGAGTCATTTATCTGAAAGGTTATTCGGAGAGTTTTATTGACTTTTATTTCTTGTATTTTCAGTGTCAATGCACTGTATTACATTATCGCATTTTGAAAAGTTATACACTGAAGAGTGAAAGGAAGATAAGTGCAGCTACAAACTTCCTGAGATGAGGCATCCTCGCTCGTTGAATAGATATGTGGTTAATTCTAGAGATTAAATATGTTTTATATCCTATTACAGTTCACTCTTTTTCCAACATTTACTGCAGTTGATAGCAGACAGTTTGTTCCTGCTCCTATCAGCTATCAGAGTGCAGCTCCAGACTTTATCAGCGTAACAAGTTCGGCACCAACTGTTAAACTCTGATTTTCTTTCTCAACAGAAAAGATTACCATGTGGGCCTTGGGATGTTATTAAAAAAAAAGAATCAAACTGTATCTCATTTATTGTTCACGGCTGCACAAAATCCTTACATCACAGATTTGAGTCTTGGATCATTACAGGCTAGCTTCTAGAGGGGAAAATCAGGTTACACAGTGACCATGTAAGTCGACATCTTTAAGCTGCGCTGAAAACAAAATAATCATGCAAACACTCCTGAATTATTGTATTTAAGGGAAAAACTACATTCAAATCCAGATGGAAATGTACCAGTAACTGAGTATGCAGTATGTATGAGTCGGTGCCAAAAGCCTCTGCTGTGGTTCACAGTACAACCATGGCTGTACCAAGCTGACTGCCATGAGCTTCGACAACAGGCCGGCATTTAAAATGCCAGCTACAGGACACTCTTAGCATCCTAGCATGTAATCAAATAGGTTACAGTTACAGCATTTTTACTCCAAATGATATAAAACAACAGTTGTCAGCAGCAACAGTCATTTTCCAAAATACAGTGAATTATCAGCTTCATACCACCATACCGCCATTTTTGGAGGATCGCAAACATAGCTGTCATTATCTGTCACTGTCACGGGTCATTTGTCATCTGTCAATCGTACGTGCAAAAGACAAGCGCCCAAATCTAGAGAAGTTCTCTATTAAAAAAACTGATGTACAATGTCGTACGATTGGCTAATCTGACATGACAGATGGTTTGTTACATAGAAACATCTGGGAAGTCATCTTTTTAAAAAAAAACTCTTGGCAGGTGATTGTATGAACCATCTGTTTACCACGTCTAACACGAACAAACTTCAACATTCAGGTCAAACTCTTGCCGAAGCCGGTTGAGAGAAGAGAGAAAACATCTCTGAAACATCTGTGCTCTTCTTTCAATGAAGAAATGCTCTCCAGTTCTGATATAACTGATGCTACCACAGTAACTACGCTAACCTCTTCAGGAGCCGCCATTGTTTGTTTGAGACGAGACGCTTCCATGGATGCTTCTCGACAACTTAGCTACAACATAGATGGATGTTAAGTGTGTACAGCTCATGGTTGGTATCCTCCAAAAATGGCCGCCTTGCTGTTTATGACATCACATTCCCTATAGAGCAGCTAGATATGAAGTAAATTTGCATCAGCTACTAGCAAGACATTAACATGTTTACATCTGGAGTTATAAACTGCAGCTCCACCTAATGGAGGACCTAATTAGTGGCGTGCTAAACATGACCAAGCGAGATTGTGAGTGAGTACGTGCTTGTTCTATCAGGAGTTTTGTTTACTTTTAAAACCCCATTAGATCAGCCTTATCTGTCCACAACAACAAAACAAGGCTCCACTGATACACCCAAGACAAAGTAGGAGGCTTGTGAACACTGAGACAGGGGGGAAGCTTTTGAAAAAAAAGAGGAAATCTGTGATAAACACTCTTGCTAATCTCCTGTTTCTAAATAACAAAGCCCGTTGGAGAGCCGGGGAGAGCTTAATCCCAAATACAGGAGGAACAAGTGCAGAGAAGCATCTAGGTCACACGCTGCACCACGGCAGCAGCAACAGGGAGGGGACCGAGCCAAATTTAGGCACAGCAGAGGTGCCCATGTCCAGAGGTGATAAGGAGACGAAAGAGGTTGCCACTACAGAGGACCACTCTGGGACGTATGGAGAACAAAGTCAACCTGCAGTGCAGTATTTTCTACGCTGGTGACATCAAAACCTAAATCCTTCTCTCAGAAATGACACAAAAACATAAGGTTGAATCAATTCAAGTCTTTCTACATTCTGATTATAGTTTGTATTAATTTAATCTCCAAGTGTAGACAAAGTAACACAACAGGTAACTAAACTAACACTGCAAACATCAGGTTGCATTCCATCTTTTTCCATTCATCCATCCAGACCCTCTGGCATCATCTTTTGACCAGTGTTCATCTTTGTTGATGCAGCTTGTCTGTGTTTGGCGTGTGATCTTATGATTTTTTTTGGGGGGGGACTGTTTTCTCTGACATATTAAGCTGTGTTTGGACAAAAATAATCAAATGTTTCTGACACTGTGCCAGTGGTTTTGTGTTGCTTTGAAATCTCCCACATAAAACACTGAGAGCCAGACCTCGTTCATAGTTAATCAAATCAAATAAACTGTATGTGACAAATTTTTTGCAGTAGTATTTATAATTGTGATTAAAGGAGCACTCTAGATACTTAATATTCCACTTCCACCATAAAATTGGGGGACAAGTGATAAAAAGAATAGACAAAATTAAAGCAGCGGAGGGTAAGTTATGCTGACTTTTAGTTTCTAATATTGATGGATTAAAAATTGATGGATCCTACACTACTTGGTAGACACCCACACCTTTTAAACACTGCAGCTCCAGTTTGTAACACAGGCTAACACAGGCAGAAACCTATTTTGAGAGTGACAGTTATTAAGTTATCATACAGCTTGGTGAAGTGTCCCTTTAAGTTACATTATTCTACAAGTAGAATAAACAGGATTTGTCAGTTGCTGTTTGTAAGTGGACCAAAAAGACAGTTGATTAAGTCTCATTCTCATGATGTCAAATACCGACATTTTAGGTTGGTAAAGCATCCCAAGCGCAGCTAAATAATGCAAAAGTAAAAGGTATGGGCGAAGACCAGAGTCTCTTTGAGATGCAGGCAGCAGCAAACACTTCTGATGAGTGAGGGGTGATGATTAAGATTGATTATTCTAAGCATTTTGGTCAAATCCTTCATAGTTTGCCTTTAAGTTGGTCATTTTCCAAGAGGAGTTTAGATTGTTTTGTCCACCCACTGTGGAGCTACTTTAAAAAGTTACACTATGTGGAAGGCGAATAATAATAAGTGAGACACGGTACAAAGAGGTCAAACACGGGCGAACATTTCCACTCTGACTAACTTGTGAAACGAGAACCTTAACAACTCAGCAACTCCCCGAGTTTAACAACAACTTAACAACTCCTAAACGTTTTTCTGCCCCCCCTCCCCTTTTCCCTTTCTCTTCCCTGAACCATTTTCATTCAACTTTATTTCACTCTATATTTCTCCCCTTGTTATTCATGCCCCCCTTGCAGTGTCTCTGCACCCCCTCAGTTTGGGAACCACTGGCATGAGGCACTTTTATAGGTGCAATGTGTCTGATATGGCCACCTGTTGAGGGTCACTCCAAACAAATAGGGGGCAGCAAATATGAGCTAACTGCTCATTACACTTTTTGCTGGAGCTATTAGCTGCCTTTAGCTAGTTAGCTCAGTTGGCCGTGCAACTACTGCCCTTATTAGCTGACTCAAGACTGCCCAAACTGGGAGCTTGAAGCAACCAGGCTCAGCAGCCTCTTATAGAACATGGCCAGACCGGGAGCAAACACAGTCCCCGAGACCAACGGAGGCCAGTTTAACGACAGAGAATACAGTCCTGAAGTGATTTACAGTGGCTCCAACCAGGACTCTGCCATGCGTTCAGGATGACAAAGACGAAGTGAAGAGGAGAGCGAAGAAAGTGGGGCATCAGGTGCCTGTGGAGCCACAATATTTTCACGTCTAATTCAGTGAATTAAGGGTTTACTTGGACCAAACCGGAGTTGGTGATTGTTGAAACAGTGGAAAGACTAACCAAGATGATTTTTAGTCTCTGTTAGGTTTGAATGAAGTGTTTCATGATGAGTTAATAGCAATTAAGTGAGTTTTGTTTGGTAAAAGACTTTAATTCAGAAGGCATACAGATAAATTTTTCTGTTTAATAGAGAAAATAAGTGCAAAAATATTCAGATAAAGATATTTTCTCTCATCTGAAACTAGTTGGGGGGAGACGGCTGAGCTATATTATCAGCATGGGGCTAGCTGGTTAGCATGCTAACTTCAGTGGATATCTCTGCAACACAATTCAGAGACGTCTTTGACATAATGTTAGAACTGTTACCTCACAATTTGTTCGTAATGTTCATTTTTTTCATGTTTTACACTAAAATTCTGGTCATATCATACGAATTGCACCTTTAACATTTTGCAGCGAAGTCACTTACCCTCCGTGTCTGTGGCGCTGCTGATGACGTTGGTGAGTTTGGTTTTGAGGCTCGTGTAGGTGGTGCTGTTCTTGCCCGGAGTCTCAAAGCGGCCCGTACCGAGCGAGACCACACACTCCAAGGGTGTGTTCGGCCACAAACACTTGCACTCATGGATTGCCAGCGCTGTGGGGTTGTTAATCAGCAGACCTCCATCCTGTGCACAAAACAGAAGAAGTGACTCCATTTACAGGCTATGAATGGGTTTTTATGCAAAGACCACAGTCAGCGAAACCAATTAATTGGCATTTGAAAACTCAAAACCTTTCATGGATTTTAACAGTCAATAGATGCAATTTTTGAGGAACATCTGACGAAACAAAGAGAACAGGTCAATGTGCAGTTCTACAAAGCTGTTGTTTTTTTTTTTTTCCTTTTTTCCTCTTTCCTCACAGTTTCAGTCCGACTGGCTTTGATATCGAACAACCGCCCAGGAGTGCTTTTGCTTTGGATCCATAGTCTACCCAAGGCAATGGTGGCGTGGGGGGTGGGGGGTGGGTAACTGGAGAGGCTGAGGGGATTGTTGAATAGGCATGAGGCTGAGGGGCCGCGGGGCTGTGGGCTGGCAGCAGGATCAAACGCACAGGGGCCAGTCCTCATTAAAGAGGCCAGGCTGGGGGGTGGGAGCCGCGGGGCCCCTGAGTGTCTGGGGACACACGAGGGGGAAGAGTGCTTGTTTATGTGACTGTGTGCATGTCTGATCGAACGCTCATGCCTGCTTAGAGTCAATGCATATAATAACGTGTGTTTCTGACAGCGTACGTCACATGGATTCACACACACTGAGCCTCGAGGAGCAGAGGGGGAGGGAACGGCCCATCTTTTCAGCACACTTCAGCAGTGTCGCAGCCTAACAACAATTCTGCACAAATCCGTGGGAGCACACAGTGTGATGAGGGCTGCTACCGAGGCAAAGGTCTGCCAATCATCCAGGGAGCTGGACTGAGAAATTGTGCCATCAATCCAAAGACCAGGAAAATAGAATTGCAAAGGGAATTGGCTATTGTAGTTAGACTGGGGGGCACTGCATCAAGTACAGTAATGGTTCCCCTGATAGCAGATGCTTCAAGAATGACTTGTTGTGGCTTTTAATACAGTAGTTCTGTAAGACAACTTTGAGTGACATTGAAAAATGACAAGAAAGTCAGCAAAGAAGGCCCCCAAAGAGAAATAATTCAGCATTAGAGAATACTCCAACAAGACCAAGAGTCTACAGACACACTTGTGGCTCCGTTAGCTCAACAGTCTTGCTAACACGCTCACAATGGGAATGCTAACATGACGGTGTTTAGCAGGTATAATGTTTACTACGTTCACCATCTGTTCACAAAATACAGTTGGGGCTTACAGAAATTATACAGTAAAAAGCAGCAGCACATACAGCTCCAAATGTTAAAACACTGTGGGTGCACAGTCGTGGCAAAGCTCAAAAAAACAAACCGGCATTCACAGATCAATGAGTGGTAATTTAAGCCCTCAATTTACGTGGAACAGTTAGCAATTATTAATGGATTTTCGACCGTTTTAGGCATAGACTAATGTTTAGGGATGCATGGTATAGATTTTTTCTCTTTTTTTCTCATGGCTGATATCGATAAGATAGCCAACAATTCTGCATTTTTTTATTTAAATAGAAGTTCATGTAACCTGTAGTTTAAGCACACCTGAGGGTAAGAAGAGGCAAAGAAAGGCACAGATGTAATGAGCAAAGATGGATGATTTAATATTCCATAGCACTGACTGAACCAAATCTAACTGACATCACCATGACAACATAAAGAATTAACGGTTTTGACACTTCAAATGTTCATTTTGTTTTTCTAGTAAACTTAATCAAAAAATGTAACAATTCCGATTATTGGCCAATAATTTGGCTGTATTTATCCTGCATACCTACTAACTTTAGTACTATTTTTCCTCAGTAGCAGTCATATACAATGTAAATGATTGTTGTATATATGTATGTGTCCGGTCTTGCCATTCAGTCTTTTACACTTACAAGCTTTCAGCAGTTTGTGACTTCCTTCATCAGGAGGGGCCATTTCTGGGACATTAATTCACAGATGGATCCTGTCATGACATTATGTATTCTCTTTGCTGATCGGTGTTTGAACCTCACCTGTTTATATACGGTAAACTGCCAGTTGTGCTGTTTTGATTATGCAGATGATGGCTTATGTCTGAAACTCGCTCATTGTTGCCAACAATAAAGAAGAAGACTATTTATCTGTAAGTGTTGGTGTTCTGTTTGTTTTGTGGTGCTGATGGAAATGTCTTCAGCTTTGGAGGAATTCGATCATAAGACAAAGTATTAGATAAGAGCTGTAAGGATAAGTCGATCAACAGAAAATTACTCTGCAACTATTTTGATAATGACTTAATTATTTTGAGTCATTTTTTAAGACACAATGTCAAAATTGTCTTGTTCCAGCTTCTCAAATGTGTACTTGCTGTATTTTAACTAGTCTTCTATGATAGTACACTGAATATATCTGGGTTTCAGAACACTGATCAGACAAATGAGGACAGGACATTTGAAGATGTCACCATGGGTTTTGAAAACTGAGTTCTTCTGCTGCAAAATCTGTCCTTCCTGCATCCAGAGATGTCACAGTGATGTAGTTGGTATTAAGGAAGAGCTACAGGCTATTTCAGCTTGGATTTTTAGTCTCCAGAGTGCACACTAGATGAGTATTTTGATCGTCTAAAGCTATGTTCTGGCCAACAAAGTAATAGCTATGGGCCAGGGTGCTGAACACACCAACATGGACGCAGAGTCACAAGCTCACCTGCAATGCATTCTGGTACATACATCCTGGCACTGCTGCACAGTTGTGTGAGCAAGATAACTTTTCTTGGTCAATATAGCATGTACTGGGAGAATTTATTGCTTTAATTAACTTCATTTACCATCAACACTGACTGGATATCCATATGGAAAGTGGTGAATTTTTCCTTTAGGGGAGCCCTAGCCATTACAATTTACCCTGAGGTGATAAAAATGTCTGTACTAAAGTTCATGTATGAGTCTGGACCAAAGTGGTGGACAGACAGACTGATATTACCTTCCACTGAGACACCTCACTGGCGAGGCTAAAAAAGAAGTAATGTGGAAAAATTACAAAGGCAAATGTCTCCAGTCCCTCTGAGTCACACTGATAGAATTTTCTATGATTCAAAAGAATTAATCTGTTATGATAATGTACTGCATGAATCATTTAAAACCTCATAGTTAGTTATTAAGAGAATTCCCTGTGAGAGCCAGAGCCTCAGAGAGCACCCATCTCACTGGCTGAGATGGAAGTCGCACAAAGAGGGTTTCACTCCGCCACAAAGCATGAAGAACTGCTGAGGCAGCCGTTTGTCCAAAGCGCGTCATTATGCACCAGTAGGGAGTCTGGCAAACCAAGAAATGAATCACAGAAAAAGGGAGAAATGCCTGGGTTGGAGTTGTTCCTAATGGAGACTTAGAGGGGCTGACTGTCGCGAGCACCAGACGAACGCAGCTGGAAACAAAACAACTAAGCAGTTTTCTTATCACTCACACCACTGTGAGCGGGTCCATTTTCTGAACTCAGTGGCAATTATGGCAACAGTCTGTGTCCAGTCATGGGTTCTTTGTGCTCATAGCTGGGGGCAAATTTCACAAGCACAGTGGCCGGCCTTGCACACAGAGCCAAGGCATGTAACATTAGAAGCCGACTGCACAATGCTCCTGTGAGCTGGGACTTGAATGCTATAACTTGTCTCTATTTCAGTGCACCTGCTTGAGCAGTTCAGAGCTGGTGAACATAACCGAGGCCTTTAAGGAAAGTCTGGGTACTGGCAATGAAGGCGCTTTGGGCTGCCACTGAGGAACTGGTAAACTCTTAAAAATAAAGGTGCTAACTAGAACCACAAAGGGTTCTTTGGCTCTTCCCAAAGGAGAACTCTTTAGTTCTGGCTAGAAGCCTTAATAAAGGTTCAACTCGGAACTCTTTCAGGGCCGTTTTCCAACAACGTGGAACCGGCACTGCTCCAGCTCAGGCACCTAATTTTGAACCGCTCTGAGAATTTCCACCAAAAATGGTTCAGAACCTGAAAAACTGGTTCCCAGCTAGAACCAAACAATAGCAGGTTTTCTTTGGGAACCAAAGTGTGCATGTCAGATTCTACAGGTTGTTGTCCATTCTGAAGCGCCCTCTATTGACAACATCCTTGATTACAGTGGTTCCTCTTTAAACTGATGGAAATGTGATCTAGTTCAAAAGATAGCACCCAGGTCCCAAGGATCAGAATGTCTCAAGAACCAGAGATAGTTTTAACACACTGAGGAGGCTCAAATGAGAACCTTTTTATATTCCAAGGTTTATATCTAGAAACCACTAAGGGGGTTCTAATGAGGATCCTTTTATGTTATGGTACGAAAAACCCTTGATGGGCCCTTGACAAACTCTTTCTTCCATAAAGAGTTCTACAGATGAAGAGGGTTCTTGATGGAACTTAGTCTTATAAAGAACCCTTGACAAACCCTATCTTAAAAAAGGTATCTTTAGAAGCAAATGGTTCTGGGTGGATCCTCCGCCCTTCTTAAAGAACCTTTTTGGAAACCTTATATCTAAATGTGTATGTGTTCTTCGTGTGTGTTAATTTTCATCAGCCATCTCCTTCCACAACTGTCAGGAACAACCAAACATTCCTGGGGAACATTGCACCAGGCTAAACCTACACTGAGAGTTTGGCAGATGCTGGAGCTGCAGTGGTGCAGCCTGTGGTCTTTACTGCCAGTTTTCACTGAGATATCCAAATCTGGATCACTGCCACATTCTCACACAAGGTTTTCTTGAGGCCAGGGCATATTTGGATGAAGAGTTAAGTTAGAAACAATGATCTACTTAGGGCAAACTGCAAATGAGCTTTGCATACAAAATGGCCAAACTCAAGCTGCCTGTCAAACACGCAGCATGATGCAAGGCAAAGTTCACTTCCATTTGTGAGGATTTAGAGCTGTAATGCTGCTCAGACGTGCCATGTGTCAACGGATAAATGTCCTTAGAGGGTACATCCCCGTCAGTTGTGACCATCTGACGGAAGTTCAACCTAAAAGTATGAACGGAAACTGAATTTGGAAGCAGCGACTTTGAATTCTGCCTTCCTGAAAGGCTTAACGCTTTCCTTCGACACCGTTCCTTGATTCCGGTAGAGCCTGTTTGTTGATACTCCAGAGGATCACAGCTCCCGTGGCCTCGCCTTTGCCCTTCAGGGTCTAATGGCTGACGAATCAGCTCCTCATTTTCCGGCAGCTCAAATAAAGCATGTTTTCAACTAATTAGGGCTCCTACACCTTTGGGATCATGTTTCACTTCTTCCGATACCCAATTAAACTGAAATATGGCTGTAAAAAGAAGGCGTTCTTACAGCGAATGCTTAAATGAAAGCGACTGAGACGATACGAGCCGTGATAAATAAACAAAGTTAAAACATGCATGATTTATAGCTCCCTTGCATTGCTGTTTGAAATGTCTCCGCTGTCATTAACTTTGGGGAGCTTATCTTCATTGTGCCAGTTTAGGCCGTCTTAGAGGGGGAGAGCTGATTTGAATAGGAAAGAGGTGCTATCGTCAGGATCAGTAAAAGTCATTTCACGCCCCAGTGTATGTCAGCTCCCATTAGCTGGGACAGCAAACTTCATCCTCTTCATTCAGCCCGTGTGCCTCTGTATCTCTCCCTCTCTAACCCGTGGGCAAGCTTCAGTGCTGTCTTGTGTGGGGGTCATTACGAGCGGGCCACAACACTGAAGAGAACAGAGCGCTTGCTTAAATCCAAATGAGGTGAGCCTTCGACGTACATGTGGGGCGGCATTCACATCACAGTCCCGATGAGCGGCTGCAGTCATTACGATTTCTTCTTTGGCTTTCTTTGACAGGGCTGGACTGAGGGGCACTGAGCTCTGTCGTGATTTATAATGGAGGCTCTGCTGCCATTGAGGCTCCCGTCTCTCAAGTGATTAATTAGGGAAGCATTACATAACCCATGGACGTCTGATTATGCCCGTCACAATAACCAGACTGTTTTCAAGAGATGGTCAGTCAATCGATAAAGTAGATAATTAGGCAGCTATAAAAAGTCTCTTGTGTTCTATCAATACCTCTAAATCTTCAAAATCAATTCACCCTCTTTGTGCATAAAAGCAGGCACTCTCATTCCAATCAGAAAAAAAAATCTGCTCACTGAGTAAAATTAATTGCCTAAATGGCATCCAATCCACATAAAGGTCACCATTGTCAGGACGCGAGGATGAGAATGACAACAATGTCATTGTGGTGAATGCCACTCTTACGTGGCAGCCAGGTCAAGTCAGAGGTCTTCATGCCATATTACGTGATTACCGACCAGCTCTCCTCTTTGACTTCTTTTGCTTTATAGGCCCCAAAGGTCACATTGAGGTTCAAGTCATCTTCCCAGTCTGTCAATAGAGGAGGGACCCATCTGTGTAAGTGCCAACTTTGCCCCAGGCAGGCGATGAAATTGAGATCTACTGTGCACAGTTACCTTTTCCCACACAGTCGGTGAAAACACGACCACACATGTGCAGCCAGTATTGAAACAATGAATCATCCCTGCCGGCTGCAGTCACTCACATTAAACTGTGACAATACCTGCAGTGATACAAATGGGTGCAGAAGCCCCTTGCTCATATTTACTTAGTCTAGATTCCTCTGGGCTTTGTGTAGGTATTTGACAACTTCATATTAGAAAATACAATTTTTCTGTCTATCATAATAAATCATTGACTGGGCAATTTAAAGCTAATTTCCCTGCTGCACACAGGAGAGGTGACTGAACACACACGCTTGCATATCAATACATTGTGATGGAAGGTTTAAAGGGACAGTTTGGATTATTTAAAGTGTGGTTGTATGAGGCACCTGTTGACAGTCAGTGAATTACATACAGTAGATGGCAGTTGACACGCCCTCAATTTGGAGTATCAGAGGCAAGGACTAGCACGGAAGCTAAGCAAGGAACTCCTGTGGACAGAGTCAGCATCAAAATGTGTTTTAGCCTCCTAAATAAATCAATGTCAGTTTAAGAGTATAAGTGTGTTGCTTCAGAGAGAACAATATTTGGTTCATATGATAGCAGTTACCCGTCGGAAAAGGCTGTCCGGCAGCAAGGTAAAGCAGTGAAGTGGAGCCTTGGATGGTATCAAGATATTATGATAGATTTGATTTTCAAAATTCTGCCAAAATTACAGACACTCTTCTTTCTATTAAACTGATTAAACCGTTGGCGCCATCAGAGGTTGCATGTGGTGGTGTTACAGGACTAGTAAAAAAGAAAAATGTCTCTGACTCTGTTTGGCCAGTCTTTTGTTTTAGTCCCAGTGATAAAGGTGCCAGCCAACATGACCCCTTCACTAGACCACAAATGACCTTGTTCACAGCACAGTGAATCATCTGTCTACAAAGGATGCGTCTGGTCTCCACACTTCAAACTGTCAGTAGCAAATAAGTAGCTAAACTTTCTGCGCAGTCTGCATTTTTTTCCGCCCATCAGATGCAATTGAGACACAAGATACATGGAGCTGGTGCAGACAGCTGCATGGATTAAAATGAGAGCGTTTCTGTTGTGTGAGACAACTGAACAACACGTCTGATTCGGCTGCAGTTGAGATAGGGTGTTAGATGCACGCACTGTAGGCTAGACAATGCTACACTGCTTTCTGTCATCAGCAGCTCAACTTTTACATGTTCTTTTCTTTCTTATTTTCATACAAATATTATCCTATCGGTGCTTCTCCAAACTTGGGGCATGCTGATCGCCATCTACTGTAGGTGTGACACTGACTGCTGATAACAACCTTATACAACCCCACTTCAAATAATCCGAACCACCTCTATAAAGCTGTGATTTCTTTCAAGAAATCTCATCCGGAGCCACTGCAGTGAGTAGCCTGCTACGTGTGGTGCAGCACTATGAGAAGGCGAGGGGGTTAGAGACAGGAAGATGCGGAAAAGCCTTCAGCAGTCAGTCAACATAATCAATGAACTGGCCTAATCCCCAAACAAGTGTGCCAGTGCGATCAAGTGCCAGTGCATATGTATATAAGAGAACAAAAAGGGAAGTCAGTGGAGGAAACAGAGGCAAAATGACAATGGGAGAATCCATTTGTGTACATTTATACTCATGGGACAAAGATTTTAGATCCAGGAGGAGAAAGCTGTCTGCAGCAGGGCTCACAAGGCTGAGCTCCATCCTCTGACAGCCTCCAGGCCAAACTCTAGGGGCTTAGCATAGGAGAAGAGGGCTACGATGACGAGGTGTCTAAAAGCTCAGATTTATACTCTCTGTCGCCTCCCCGAATCCTCCTCCTCCTCCACCTCTCTGCCTCGTCTCAGTAGCACTGCAGTGGTGAGCATGTAATTTATGACCAATAACTGGCCTTCACGAGGAAAAGAAGAGAAGAGAAAAAGGTGATCCAAAAGGTAATGATTTCTTGAACTGCACTTTTGAAACGGCTCTGTGCCTCTTCTCCCCTCTCTTCTCACTCAGAATCAAACAATCTGAGTTTTTTAGCCAAAGCTGCCACGTTAAATGACTTCTGAGGCTCATTTATGACTCACTCCTCCTGTCATTTACTGGCAACAAAAACCATGAGAGTGCTGATGCCACCTACGCTATTTCAGACTGCACTCCTAGAAATAAGGGTTTCAAAAGGGTCCTTCCTGAAGGGCCGGGGTTCTACCCAGAGTCATTTACATCCGAAGAACCCCTTTTATGAAGCAAGGCCTTATCCAACATTGGGATATATGGAATTCAATCTAGAGAATACAAAATGGTTCACAGAACCCTCAGGAGACGAGAGGGTTGTAGGTAAAACCTTGCAGATGAAACCCTTGTAATTTAAAAGGGTTCTCTGTAGAACACCCCTGGGGGGTTATAGATGAAACCCTTGGCATATAAAAGGGCTGTCCGTGGAACCCCCAGGGTGGGTTGTAGATGAAACCCTTGGAATATAAAAGGGTTCTTCACAGAATTCCCATGGTGGGTTCTAGATAAACCCCTTAGAATATAAAAGGGTTCTCAGTAGAAACCCCCTGGTGGGTTATAGATGAAACAACTAGAATATAAACATGTTCTCAGCAGAACACCCCAAGTGGGTTCTAAATGAAACCCTTGGAATACAAAAAGGTTCTAGATAGGCACCCCCTGGGTTGATTCTAGATGAAACCCTTGGCATAGAGAAAGGTTCTCTGTAGAACGCCCTCGGTGGGTTCTAGATGAAACCCTTGGAATATAAAATGTTCTCGGTAGAATCCCCAGGGTGAGTTTTTAGATGAATCCCTTGGCATAAAAAAATGGTTCTTGATAGAACTCCTGGGGTGAGTTCTAGATTAAGACCTTAACATACAAAAGAGCTCTTGATAGAACCTCACTGCAACACTAACCCTTAGAAGGTGGAAAAGTTCTGGATAGAACTCTGAGAGAGAGTTCTGGGTTAGATGGATGCTCTGAAGAACCTCGCAACAAGGGTTCTGGAGGGAACCTTTCACAGATGGTTTTAGATATAACCCTTTATGTTGAGTTGAAGATAGAACCCTCGGAAATGGTTCAAAGTGGAACCTTCATAAAAGGTTCTCCCAGGAACTGGAAGGGATTGTAACACCCAGTCCTATAAATGATTCTCCAAGGAACCAAAAGGATTCTCCTAAGGGGACAAGGCGAAGAACCCTAAATGGTTCTAATTAGTGCCTTTATTTCTGAGAGTGTGCATGAAGTCTTTCTGCTGAGCGCTGTGCCATGTTGGGGCTCCCAGGAGCCCACACTGGGGGTGGTGGCCCACTGATCCCATGCCTCCCATCAAATGCTGGCAGAGGTGGGCACAAAACATGCTCCCATTCCTCCCCATCGCCTCAGGAGACGCCATGGCAACAAGGCGGAAAAAATCAGGCCCTCCTCACCATTCCACGCATGCCCTGGCATCCATTGTGAAGCGTCTGAAGTCTTCTACTTCTGTGTTCTTTCGCGCAGAGATAACTGAGAGCTCTTTAATGTGGAACCTCCCTCCCTTCATCTCCTCTATTTTTTCGCTCTTTTCCCTCCTGTCCCCCCTCACGACGGCATCCTCTTCATGGCTGCGGTAGCGAGTGTGAGGCTTTGATAAAACCATGGCTGCTCTTCAAAGGTCTTGCTCCAAGTTACAATTTCCCCTGCGTTACCAGTCTGAATCTGGCTCCGTCAGATTTCCATTCCAGCCCGCACAATCGCAGAAACATCAACGAACAATCACAACTTTTCTTGAAAACGCTGCTTGAGAATTCCGGCATTCGTTCAGCACATGGCATGGCAACTCTCCTGCGCTCACCCCACAAAAGGATGATTGTTTGGGGCCTGAATTAAGTGGAAAACTCTGTGGGCGTTTGTGGAAAAGAGTGAGATGACTCCCTCTCTAGGGAATCCTGACATCACACAGACTGCATGTTTCAGTGGCTCAAGCAGCCAGCAAATAAAGCTGTCAGGGTGGGTGGCATTCTAGAGATGGACAGGAAACTTAATATAACTGCTGTCGTTTGACTTTATCCTAGATTACATTGTCCAAACAATCTTTAAAAACTCATTAGAATTCATACTTTAAGTATTTTTATCCTGGTTTACAGCTACTACAAGCAGGTTTTAAGTGGATATGAATCTCAATTTATTACTTTTGCCTCAGTATGACTTACAGAAGTTAACGACACTTTCCGCAAGAAGATCGGCCATTTCTGTACAGTTATTCTCCTTGAAATCAGATGAAACAAGCGTTTACATTTTCCCAGTTAGAGTGAGTCGTATGCCACTAAAAAATACGCAGAAGAAGATTTTGATGCTATACTTTGTGGTTATTACAGTAAAAACACTACCACTTTTGTCCACAGGGGGCTCCAAAATCAACAAAATATGTAAGCTCCTTGTGGCAGCTTTAAGTATTTTTTTTAATCCAGGGTTAAATTTGTCTTAGCATATTGGCATTTGCAATTTATTACCATTTATGCCTTTTAAATGACCCAAGTTGATTATGCTTTCAAATATATGTTTCTATTAGTTGATATATCAAATTGCCTGCTTTTATTTAATTTACCTGCTTTTTCATTTACTGCATTTCTTGTTTTATTCCTTTTTTGACCTTTGAGCTGTATGGTTTGTATGAGGGGTGATACAATTCATTATAATTACTGTTATTATTTTGATAGCTCATAATAAATTAGAATTCTCCGTTCTGCATCTGGCAGAAGCAAAAGTTGCACAAAAGTTTAAGATTCATGACTTGAACAAAATTTTGTCTAAGGAGGCACAAATAAGGTGCTCGCTCCTGCCAACTTTCGCCTCCTGCTGTAATTCAAATCTTTGCATTAATATGAAACAGCAAACTGAACTTTTTACAACACGTAGAAGAGTGTAGCCGAGCATGAATGATCTGATTTTCAAAGCTCTCTGTTATTTGGAACAGCAAAACACAGCAAAACAAATGCTAGAGGAATATCTTCAGTCATGGTGAACACAGGTGAAAACTGTTCCAAAAATAAAAAGGGATAGAAAGTGGAACAAATGAGCAAAAGCTCAAATCACACAGGAATTGCCAGTCAAGGCAAAACACCTCCTTAAAATATTCTCTAAAGATTTATTAGCCTGAAAAAAACATGAGCAGAGCTAAAAAACAACAACATATAACTTGTTACTAAATCAGAACAGAAGCTCTACTTTTCTCTTTTCATTCAGCTTTTCATTTGGAGGTTTCTTTAGACACAAATGAACTGAAAATTAAGTCCAAATGTAACTGATTCACCTAAAATATGTTAAATACATGAAACTACTGATGGTGTCTCATCTTCTCGCGGTGTGAGGTTTCCTGCTGGTGTGAACAGAGTTCAGAAAAGCAGTTCCATAATTAGATTGTCTGTCTTTTCATTCTAACAAGGCAGATGTAGCAGTCAAACAGTTGTGTGTGATGAAGGAAGCGCTGCATTGAGCTAATTTATGCATCTCAGAGTAGGGTGAGACCTGCTAGACGGCAAGCTGGGGAAATCTCTCCCACCACAGGTGGGGTTTCATCAACCAGTCTCTTTCATTCTCTCCCCCTGAACTTCCCCATTCACCTACACAACGAACACAGCTTCCAATTAAGAATGTGGGAGCGTGCCGACACGGGATATTGCCTTTGATGCAAACACATGCTCATTCGTGTGTGTGCTGTGTCTACGTTGGGTTCGTCTGTCTTTACACCACATCTGTGTTTGAATATCAATTCAAGGAGATATTGACATCTGGATGTGAGGGGTCAAACACAGGATACATCGACTGAATACTCAAACACAAGTGGAGGATAATGATTTGCATCTACGTTCTCCTGAGTGCCTTTTTTGATCTCTTTTTATAAAACACTGTTTTCAACAAAACAAAATTCACACCATTCTGTTTTCTGAGATTCTAATCATGTGATTTCTTATTGCTTCTGTGCTCCTTTAAAGTAACTCTACAATAAAAAAAAATACATACTTTTCCTCCATCCTGTAATGCTTATTTACTTATTCATCTATCTGGATTGTTTTGGTGTGAGTTGCCAAAAAAAAAAAAAGAATGGATGGAGGGTCTTCCCTGGATTTTGTTTTGTTTTTCGGAGACAAGGGTGGAAAAGTCTAGAGAACTTGCTTGGCATATGCAGCTGAACAAACTTTGTGTTCACACTTTGTGAGTGTCTTGTACTGAAGTGAAAAAAAAAACAAAAAACAGAATTTCACTTTTTGCTTTGCAACTTTAGGGCAGACAAAGAAACTGGAGAGAAAAGGGTCAAAAGGGCACAGAGCCCGATACTGACATGAATTTTTCATAAATATACGGATATAAAAAATAAGAAGCACTGAAATCCAACATAAAGAGGTGTGCGCTATTTGTTCAGTGTAGTAACAAAATTCAGTTGATTGATTTGGAGTCACTGGGTCACATGAAAAGACTGCAATTATTCAATTATTTATGTAAAATAAATTAGTTTCAGCAATCAAACTAGGAGTGCTACACGAGACCAACCTAGCATCCCTTTTTAATTATGATTTTCAGTAATATGGGTTAGTCAGAATGAAGGCTTGAAAATAACATTAGTTTTGTGTCATTCAAACAGTAATTTAGTGACAGTCCCAAAGTGAAGCGACGGAAGTTTCCGCAGCATTTGTTGCATCTCATCAAACAGAGACAGGATGAAAAGGAGGCATCTTGTGCAATAATGATTCAGGGCTTATTAGAATGGGATCACTGTCACACACTTTTTAATGGATTTAATAAATAGACAAAGTACCCGGGTTAGGATATAAGCACAGCTTTTCATGTATTAATAAGAGAAAATATCTGCATACGTGTTTTCTAAATGTCAAGTACCAACGCTCAAAAAGTAGCTTCTGAGGTTCGATATCCAGTCCTATTCACTTCTGACTTTAACTAACCTCACTTTCAGCACAAATACACATCCATTTGCTTCGCGATTACCTTGTTCTTGCAGAAATTATGAATGTATCATCATTCTCCCTTCACCTTCACACTTGAGTGCTGCACATAACATGCACACGCACATGCTTGATATAAGCGAACCAAAGCAGCTGCTGATAAAAGGCACAATAGTTTTGGCTTTTAAAAAAAGCCTTTAGATCTAAATTTTTGTCGGAATTTTCAACAAAGGCAGCGGTCAAATACACAAAGGTGGCCCGTTTTTGAGTTAGATATGCAGGGAAGACCCTGCTGTAGGTGGGCGTATAAGAAAATACAAGAAAATAATCAAAGAAGAAGGAAAATAGTTCCGAAATAGTCAAACTGCTGACAACAAGGTTTGTGGAGTAACCAGGTCATGATTTCTGGAAAAAGAAATTGCTGTTTGCTGTTGAGAAGAATATATATTCTTGATTTGGTGGTGAACTGTCCCTTTAAGCCCCCAGTGAAAAGGTAAAAAGACAGACAGCAGCCATACCTATTGATCAGTAAAACGGCAGAGTGGACTGGCGGTTTGTTATGTTGCTGATGGCTAATGCATACGCGTTTAGTGAAGATGGATTTCAGTGTGTCTCAGTGCGGCTCTGCCCCTCACTCTCCTGTCAAAATGTAACTGACTGCAAATAAACACTGACAGGACGGAAATGCAGTTCCTCCCTCTAACTCCCTGCGCAGAGGATTTTTCTCATTACTCGAAATCCTTCACACTCACACTGACTGTACGCGGCATTTAAATCCAGCACGCCAACACTAAGCCCTGCATTACTGTAGCAGAGGACTGCAGTTAAACTGTCTGTAGGTATGTAAATATATAGTGTGAATGTGAAGCAAGGTGCAAAAGAGAGCATGAGCACAAAATAATGCTTTACAGGAACACTTTACATTAAATATGAAAATATTTCTCCGCTAAGCAAAGGTCTTGAGAAAGGTCCTTGTGACCAAAATGTCAGCACTTTTTTTTAAATAAATCAATGCAGAGGTAATAGGTCTGAGCAGGAATTGACTTTTTTCTTGAAATGATTTTTGGGGGCTTTGATTCCCTGCATCACGAAAGAGACAGAATAAGTGATGTGCATGTTGCCTCCTACTCATCTAAACAAAGGTCTTAAGGTCACAACATGATTTGATTTTTCAGTCCAAACTTTTTCTTTTTATTTGGCACTGACAGCTATGCCATTGTTTCACTATCAAGTTTTATTTATAAAGATTTATGCCCTGAAAACTGTCATTTACATTTTCAAATTCTTTAAGAACTTTATATGGTACCAAGTGTGATACAACAGCCATAAGCGACACCATGTCGTCTTCAACGTGATGTTTTTTTTCTTCAGACAAACACCAGACAGTGCAAGTGGCGGTGGTGGAGAAGAATACTTGGGAGTATAGCAGATTCTGCCTTTTTCATTTGATTACTGAAACCGAAAACTCATTTCGATCTATTTTTGATATAATATGGAAATTGTAACAGCCCTACTCGTGACGTGTCAATTTTTATTAAAATAAAACAAACAAACAGAAAAATCCTGATCCTCTCCAAGAAAAAGAATCTATGAGAAAACATTTAATATTTATGTTGTGTAACTGTGACACATGTTCTCTTTGTCTTTAATGGTGGTTATAGAGTAATTTAAGCTTATGTAACAGTTGCACTCATGACAATCATCCTGAATAAAAGCATTAACTACTGTAGGGCTTAAAATTTAAGTCCACTGCCATAAGTCCAATCACTTTCTCTCTAACCAACAGTGACAGGAGATAAATTGTATGATTTAGGTCCTGTCCACACGTATACAGGTATTTTTTAAAGAATAAATTCTGTGTGTGTTTTGTCCTTTCATCCACACACAAGCAGCTTTTTAGGTCACTGAAAACAGAGCTTTTAGAAAACTCAGACAGTGACTTAATCATCAAGTTCATCATGACCACGGCCACTGTTTCCACTGATGCATTACTGCCGTGAGTGAGACTGACCTGGTGGAGATCATTTCCCAGAGGGAACTCCTGGAAATACCCGGGGGCTGCAGACGTGGCGCGGATGGCCTGCCAGAGCTGGTGCTGGCAGCCCCCCAGGTAATGAGAGCGTACCCCGGGCAGCAGGTTGTAGTTCCTGAACACATAGGCCTTCAGAGGAGTGCCCCGGTTCACAATGGTGCTCACCGCTGCCACCTACAGGTCAAGGTAATGACAATACAACTTGACTTTTCTTTTTCAGCATGAGGCAGCATTTTACAAGCAAACGGATGTAAATTTCAGGCATAATATCTGGACCGACATTCTGACAGTTCAGTTTAATATCATCTCTGTACCGTGAGCCTCAGAGGAGTCTGCTGACATATAAAATCCTATATTCTTCCTATATTCTTTATCCTATATACCACCCACACTGTCTTACATGGCTTTAGAATGTATTTTCTTTCCACTTATCATGCAGAGGTATGCAGGACTGAGATAGAGGAAGGAGCTCTCTTTGTAATACCCGACTAGACAAGGTGAGGCGATCAGTGCCGGAGCAGAACAAGAGGGAGGAATGAGTCAGACCATCTTCTAAAGCTCACCTTGGGGCATTCAGGGTTTCTTGAAGTCTCCACCAGGAGGTGAGAGCCCATTTTCTCTCTGCGGACAGGAAGATAGGATGGTGTTATTTTCTGGATTAGTGAATTTTGGATAGCAGTGTGACTTGTTACAGACTTCTTTCTGCAAGCTTCACAAAATCCTCCTCCTGCATATCAGTTAATGGAACCTGAAATGATTTTGTGATCAGCATAATCACTTTTAACAGGACCGTTCTACTGTTTTAAAGGTTTAAATGATCTGCTGATCATATTTAAGCATGCAGGGGTGGTTTTTATTCTTTATACTAATAAAGTTGTAATAATTAACTTTGCATATCATGTGAAACTTGAAATTTTCTGCAGTTATGTTATCCATCACAGTGAATATCATGTATGCTTTTATCTCTGCCTAATCTCGGTACCAGCTAAGGCTCCATGAAAACTATTTAAAAAAAACCTTTTCAGAGTGCTCATTCAAAACCTCAGTTCAGTTCAGTCTTTATTGTCCTGCCTGAACTTTGGCTCGCTGCAAAATCAGTGTTCAGGGACTTTTTCTGTACCAGCACTGTGTGAAGGTTGTTTGAAAAAAGAGAATTGATCTATCTCTTCTGTGTGCCTAGGACTTTTTTGCTGTATTGTATCAAAGTTTTAAATTGTAGCATTGTGACAACTCCAGACTCTGCCATCAGTGACAAAGGAACTGACCTGAGGATGTTCTCCCAGGCTTCGCTGTCATAGAAAGCGTGGTTCCAGCCCATCTTCACGGTGCCAACAATGACATTCTGTTTGAAGACATCTGAACCCAGCTTCCGGTAGAGATCATCACACTCATTCAGCGGGATTTGGAACACACCCAGCATGAACCCTAGAATAGCACCTGAGGGGAAAAAACACACACACAAGCATTCAAAGAGGGAAAGTGACTGACAAGTGCTGGTAAACAAGAGGAACAGGAATGCTACAGGAGTGCAAGATGAGCACAATAATATAAATGACAATAACAAGTGATGACGAGTCCTCCACTGTAACTTGATCAGCTGTTAATTGTCTGTCAATGTACAACGAAGGCCGTTATCCTGAAAATAAAAGCCTTTTTGTCGAAAAATGACTAAATTGATTTATCGACTATCAAAATAGTTGGCAACTAATTGTCTTTCAATACTCTAAACGATGAATTGAGTAATCATTGCAGCTAAAGCCATTATCTGTTGAGAGTAACATTAGCCTTGAAAATCCATCCATAGGAAGTGCATAAGATTAATATGGCTATCAGACTCAAGGCAAATACTTTTTGACTACTTTCTCTCCATGATTAAGGATTCTTGATAGGATTATCGAGCCACAACAGCACTGGGAGTACAGAGATGGTGTGTACCTGAGTAATGTGGGTGATCAAAGTAGCCAGATGTGGCCCAGATGGGTTTTAAATGTGTGGACATCATTCGATCAGGCAGGCGGATTACATTATGCTTTGACAAAATTCACTAAGTGTGAAAATGAAGTATCTCCAACTGGTGGAGATTAAGACTGTGAGAACTGATAGGAACTGGGGACAAACACAAACTTCTGGTGGTGATTAAAGGCCAATGTGCTCTGCAAATAAAATGCACTTTTCCAATCTGCTGTGAAATGAAATCAACTAAGTGGCAGATGGGGAAGACAGTTAAAGGATGGGCAACAGCGCCCCCTGGTGGGTATTTTGCATACAGGGAGGAAGTATGAATCCACTAATGCTGGCAAATCGGGAAGATGAAGCCTTATTAAGTTTTGTGGCTTTTTTCTGTTTGTGCCGAAGAAGGTTTGAAACTTTTGGGTTTCAAACAGTGACATCTGTTGGTTTGTAGCAGTGACTGCAGTCCTTCAAAACTGGGGCTGAAGCATTGCCACTCCTCGCTGATATTAATAGTTTTAGTATCATATGTGTGTGATAAATGTCCAGTCTGCAGGGCTGTAGTTTTGATCACAGGCGCCAAGACAATGGAGCAAATGCATCCCCAATATTCAGTTAGGGGAGCAAAGCTGTAGTTTTGCTGCCCCAAAGTAATGCAAAATAATGCATGCTTTTGCACCCTCATAGAACCAGGACTTGTGCTGTTTACCATGCTTGTGGATGTGACATTTTTGCTGTATCATCGCCATTCATACATAACCAATGTGTTTATGATTTAATTGCTTACAAGAGCACAAAGTTCTTCATACTTAGCTTCTAATTTCTCTCTTAAAGTACAACAAATTGATACATTAAACTTTAAAATATACAGAATCCAGGAGTTGGCTCTTTTAAGTGTGGCTATAAGCAGTGGTAGATGTGGATTGTCTGAGGGGCAGAGGTGAAAAAAATAAAAAGGACACCAGCATGCCGAAAGTGCTGATGCACTTTGTCGACTGGACAGGCACTTTAGAGGACCCTCTTATCACGTTTTGTCGATTGGACAGGCACTTCATCCTTATGAGCGTGTATGAGTTTACTCTGATGGGTTGTTAAAAGAAAAAATGTTAGAAAATAGACATTTATCTAGACTGAAGTAGGGGGGGTCCTAGGAAAAAAAGTTGGGAACCACAACTCTCGAGGGTACTTTATCACGTTGTCTTGGATACTGGGTCACACTGGGCATTTATCATGTTTTCTCCACCATAAAGGCATCCATGAGGGCACTTTTGGCATTTTTGGAGGTACCAGTAATCGCCCTATTAGGCTAATAATTAGGCACTTTACTTAATGCAAGAGATAGGAGTGTAAAAATGCATGAAATTTGCTTTAAATTCCCATTTTTTTCCTGAGGGAGGACCTCCAGGCCACTGTGTATCTTTCCAAGTTTGCGCTCCCATTTTAAAACATAACCAGGCACCCATGCTTTTGAGCAAAAGTGCTGCACTGAATATAGATGTTATGTTAAAATAATTATTCATTGTCCGAAAATCCTACACATCAAATACTTTTGCCGCAAAACATTAATATACCAGTCCGAGTGTCACTGTGGGCTCAAGTTTTTAAACTTAATGGGTGATAACTGGGTGACATTTTATATAAATGGAAATGTGATGTGACTCGAGAGTGACGCTGATTAAATAAGCTTTTATTATGTCATTACTTCGTATCACAAGGAAACCACTTATGTCCTTCTAATGTAACCGACATCACCATATTTCTCAATTAAACTCCTCTCTTCTTATCCCACTATTGTGCCAACCACAGAGGTTAGCTGTAAAACTCTTAAAACTCTCAAAGTGAATGAAGCTATTTATGAAGCACCAATGATATTTGAAGCTTTGGACGTCATTGGTCACATAGTATTCCTCATTTAACACAAGCTCCAGCACAATGTACTGAAACAGTGAGCTTCACAGGAGTGAAACAAGCCTCAGCGCTTCAATATTCCACCCATTTCTAGAATCCACCTATTGATAAATATATTTTTATGGAAAATATAACTTTATAATAAACTTAAGTAAACTTAAACTATGAGTATGAAGCAGCAGGGTTTACATTAGAGTTGTGCTGGCGGTGAAATTGAGGTCAAAACAAGTGGAGCAACAAATGGGTCAGCGCGCGATCAGCGCTGCCAGTCCAGCCTGCAATGTTGCACTATGCTCTCATAATCCAGACACATACATACACATGGAGAAGTAGGACAGGAGGACAACGCACCTGTGCTGACACCACAGATATAGTCAAACAGTTTGTAAATGGGTTTGCCGGTCAGGGCCTCCAGCTTGTGTAAGGTCTGAAGTGCAACAAGTCCCCTGAAAGCACAAAGCCAGACAAAGAAACACACACACACAGAGAGCCATAAATTAACAAGATGACAACCGAAGAACACAAATTGGCCACATGGAGTGGCAGCTGATTGATTCTCAACAAGAATAACAAAGACAAATGTGAAATAAATCCCTGCTTCCGAAGAATTCATTTACTTGACAGACTGAAACCGCTCAGAAGCAGCAAGCTGCTTTTCAAAACACGGCCTTGGCTGCAGGAAACGCTGTTTGGGTCTATTCTGAAAAGACTTGACGTCAGTGACTCATATCGTACACTCTGAGAAATAAGGGTTCTTCCTGAAGGACTGAGGTTCTACCCAGAACCATTTGCTTCTGAAGAACCCTTTTTTGAAGAAAGGGTTCCTCAGGAGGTTCTTTGTAAGACTAAGGGTTCCATTAAGAACGCTTTTCATCCAGAACTTTCGGGAAAAAAAGGAGTTCTTCAAGGATTGTTGAAATCCCTAAAGAACTCTGTCGTCAAAGGCGCTTTGTACCGTAAAAGGGTTCTCAGCGGAACCCCCTGAATGCGTTCAAGATAAAACACTTAGAGTATAAAAAGGTTCTCCATAGAGCAACCTGAGTGGGTTCTAGATAATGCAAAAGGGTTCTTGATAGAAGCCCTTGAGTGTGTTCAAGAAAAAACTTTTGTAATCTAAAAACATTGTCAGCAGAAGCCCCTAAGTGGGTTCTAGATAAAACCCATAGAATCTAAAAAGGTTCTCGGAAGAACCCCCTCGGTTGGTTTCAGATAAAGCACTTGGAAAATAAAAAGGTTCTCTGCAGAACCACCTGAGTGTGTTCAAGATAAAACCCTTGGACTCTAGAAAGGTTCTCAGTAGAACTCCCTTGGCGGGTTTCTAGATAAAGCACTTAAGAAACGTTCCTGATAGGACCCCCTGACTCTTCTAGACAAAACTTTTGGGATACAAAGGGTTCTTGGTAGAGCCCCCTAGGAGCACCCTTAGATGGTGGAATGGTTCTGGATAGAAACCCCAGAGAAGGTTCTGGGTGGAAGCATTGCACCATAGAAGGGTTCTCTGTAAAACGTCTCATAAGGGGTTCTGGGTGAAACCTTTCACAGATGGTTCCAGGTATAACCCTTTATAAGCCAAAGAACCCTTTCTGGTTCGTTTTAGCACTTTTATTTGTAAGAGAGTTCAATAATAAAAAGAGGTGAGCTTGTACCTTAACCCTCCTCCGTCTATGGACAGAATGCGGATGCCTCGGCCTTTAACAGGTGGATGGTAGCCGACCAGAGCGAGAGCTTCTCTCACTGCGGCCCTCAGGCCGGGGTCACTGGCCTGTTTCAGACGCAGCAGGCAGGGGATAACCTTCTCCTGAGGAACACATAAACAGACCACAGCAGTCAGACGTGGAAATGAAAAACACTCAGTCCACCGTGATGTGGTCAGACCAGAACTGCGAGGGCAGGGTGCTGGGCTGCTGCAGCATCCTGCTGTATTTACGCTCCACCTGTGTATTTATTGTCACTACCAATCATACTGCACGGCTCCTGTTCAGCTGCTTGTTTTGTTTGTTACTCAAACAAGGGCACAAACAATCAATGCCTCCTGAGCAAGAGGTCGATCCCGCTGTCTCTCTCACACTGGCTGGAAATTGACAAGTTTTGCCAATTTGCCAGTCACAGTTTAAGCAAAATGAGCTCAGCAAAGCAAAACAAGGTGGGGTCATTTGCATTGAAAAATGAATGCATATTAAGCACTCGCTGAAATGAAAGCAGGGCAAAAATTGGTGCGACTGCAGCATAGAGGAGTTTTAAAGGGTCATTTTTCAATCTGTATCCTATTTTCTTTTTCTTTTTTTTTGTCTACATGACTAAAGGAAACAACATTTTTAAAAATTTGTCCAGTATTAAGGGAGAGGGCTGCAGCAAGCAGAACAGAAAGCAAGCTACAACGTAATCCCTCCAGTTGCAGCATCAAAGTACATCCAATAAAAGTGTCAGACAACATTTTGTGAAGGATCTTCAGAGAAGCAGCAGGGAGAAACGGCGGGTGCAGCTAGAATATTTTCACATCTACCTCAGTAAATTAAGGGTTCATTTCAACCAGACAACCAGAATTGGTGATTGATGATGATGTTAAAATTATCATTAAGGGGGTCTGGTTAATTTGGCGAGAACAATAAAACAGCTGTTTCTGGTTAAAGAAAATGTATCTTCAGGAGTTCATGGACATTTATTATCATCACACATGTACATGTACAACAAGATTAGCGTTGTAGTTACTTTGTAATACACACACAGTACAACACAGATGATTAATTACATTCAGAATGGAATACAGTGAAAATATAAAACAAAATAAATACATATGTGCATATACATGTATACATTTATAATAACAATCTGAGCCTGTCAGTGGCAAAAACAAGCTCTTTTAGTGGACTTTGACAGTGCGCAGAAGGGATTATAAAGCTGGCTGCAATGCTCACCCACAACATTGGACTAAATTCAAAAAATTGTTGTCCCCATTAGTCAATTCGACACACTAATGTGGGAAAATGGGATCTAGGTTGAAAAATACTGAAGTTACCCTTTAAAGCCGACCTCAACTTTAAAACTTTGGATGACTGAATCAGTAATAATTAAGTCAGTAATCCCCCTGCACCCTCTCTGAAGACTGTATTGAGGTGACATGAAACTGTCACGATGTAAATTGAATGACAGAACTGGGATAAATGTTTGCGAGGCATCAGCCGACCTTTTATCCTCACAGCACGACTGCATTAAGACCAAATTCAGGTCAGTCAATGGACAAAATGTCATCACAGCGGTCTCCTTTAGTTCTGTTGCCCCTTGCAAAGCGATCAGAATTATTCTTCCGACAATATGGTGACCTTACACCGTTCTTGATTCTCACATGAGTAAAAGCGTCCCTGGTTTGAAATAGGTTAGCAGTGCATACGTTGCTGACACATTCACAGATAAGGCTGAGACATAAATAAATGCTGCAGTATGCAGTCTGCGTGTAGCTGTCAGGCTCTTGACATTTTGCCTGGCATGGGAAAATTCCCAAACCTATCAGAAGGCCATTATCTACATTATTTACATGCTACAGCTGTTTAATAACCCATGCCAGATATAACACGATTATGTATTCATAAAAACATGCAGCTGTAAACACTGTCTGACACTGTGAGCCAGTGCCAAACATGAGAGTTGTTGCTTTTTACATATGCAAAGCAGAATCAGTTACTCTCCTGACAAAGCCTGAATATGCCAACATTCTGTCTGTTCGGGTTTCTCACCTTGACTGCAATGCCACTCGTCTCTGGAAACTCCAGGAGATGGTAGCTGAGGTCCTCCACCCTGTTGATGTAGACTCTTACATCTGATGCCCTGTGGAGGCCCTGCACCAGAGCCCGGGTTCGATTGTCCACGCTCACCCTGGCAATGATCTAAGAGACAAAAACAAGTACAACCAGTGAGGTCCGGCTATTAAACATTAGCTGGTTGTTTAAGTCCGACATGGCATACAGCTCATGTAAAAAAAATAACTAGGACAAAGTCACTAATTAATCTTGTTATCATTGTTTCATTTCTTGTGACCTCCAGGAACAGGATGAGAAGCAATCAGTGAGAAATATGTAACACAACACAGAACAACGTCCCCAACAGGACTGATGTTAAAGCTACTGCAAGGAACTTTCATTTAGTCTCTTTTACCATCATGGCAAAATATAACGTCAAAACTAAAATGTCTAAATAAAAACTCCTCCTGCCTCTTTTTAACTGGCTAATATGCTACTCACTGTAACTTCACCTGGGACAATATGAACACAGGCTTGTCTCATCTGACAGTTTTAAGGAGATTTGAAGGAGACATTAAGAACAATTATATACAAACTGCCAATCTCCTTGTGGATGGTCTTGTTTGACCATTGTGACTGTTTTATAACCAGTTAAAAACTCCTTGAAGTAGCTGTTAGTTGTTAAAAATTGACATTATAAGACAGTCGGCATCGGCTGATGTCTGCGCTCACGAGGCCGATAAACAAAAATGTCCACAGACACATCTGCAGGCAGGCTCATCAGTGTGAATGGTTTGAAACGATGTTAGCACTAACGCTGAACAATTTTATTAAAATCACAATATGGACTAATCGCATGAGGCACAATATTTTTCAAAGGCAAATGTGTCAAAATACCATTTTAAATATTGCTGCGCTGTCCTTGTTTGGTCCAAATCCAAACAAAAATCACAACATAATCATTCTGTTTTTCAGTGAAAATGAGAATAATGATTGCAATTAAATATTTTTTCAAAGTTATTCAGTCATAGTTAACGCTCCCCCCTGGTGAGTTTTGTGAAGGTGGTGAAAAAGTTGGCTTAGAGCCCTGTTGTATTACTCTCATCCCGCTGTGAACATTTGCCGCACATTTAGATGCATAATTTAATCTAAAACCATTACTGGCTAGTGTTTAATATATATTATGTTATAATGTATAGAATAATGTAGTTTTATGACGTTGCTTCTGACATGTTGTACCCCCAATCTACTTTAAATCACAGTCACAGTCTGAAATCTACAACATAACACAATGTGTTTTTATATTTCATTAATTAATAAAAAAATCCATCTAAAACAACATGGAATTATACGTGACATTTCTTTACTTTGATAGCAGCATCAATATGGGCATTAATATCAATAAGGGCATCGGCATCAGCCTTTGAAAAACCCAGTCTGAATTAGTGTTGTCACGATACCAACATTTTGGTATCGATACCGGTACCAACATGTATTTCGATACTTTTCGATACTTTTCGATACTTTTCCCAATAAATAGAGAACACAAAAATTGTCAGTTTGTTACTTCATAAAGATCATGCATGTCTGCATTTACAGCTCTGGAAAAAAAAATGAAGGGACCACTTCAAATTTATCGTATATCAGCATGTCTACATGTATGGCAAAAAGTTTAAAAATCACTGAGAATATAAATATAATATAATAATATAAAATAAAATTATATAAATAGGCTATTTAAACCAGAGAAAGTGGTAGCTAATTGCAATGCAGCTTTAATATTTTTTTCCAGAGCTACTTTTGTGGAGAGTGAAGGGGGCTGGCGTTGCTTGCTTTTAGCACTGAATGTGGCTTTTTTTCATGGGTATATAAGTTATTACCTGTCGTTCTCTGAACTCCTTATGCAGGTCTGGGTGCTTGTCCTTCAAGTGTTTTGCCAAATTGTAAGTGTTTCCACC
>JAJHUR010140505.1:37477-64481 GCA_027495735.1 Lutjanus campechanus | reverse complement strand
CTCATCCAAGCGCAGTATAGTACCGTTTTAAATGCCTCAGTACCCCGGTACCAATTTAGTACCGGTATACCGAACAAGCCTAGTCTGAATATAATATTTTTGCACAACAGCCATTACTTGAGTGACTTTTTTTTTTTGGTGTAATCAACACATTAATTTATCCATCATCTAAAACTTAACTGGGTTATAATGGCTTATTAAAAAGGTCCTGAAAGTGAGCCAAAATGTGAACCAGCCCATAAAATCCAATTGACTGTGAAGAGTTGTTTTTATCATGAAGAGATCAACGACAAAGCAGCCACTCAGAAAATGTTATCGTTCCAAAATACTGTTGAGAGACATTTGCCCTCACAGTACCATTAATTAAATGTTTTTACCTTGATGGTGCAGATTTCTTGTGTGGCCCTTTGATTAAATGTAAAAACAGACCTGGTCCACAACCAGCACCACCTGTATATCACATCACTCTACTGTACATCATCAGGCTGAGGACATAAATCCTGCAGTGTTTCTGCTAACTCAAACAAACATGTTAGTTCCTGTTTAAAATGACTCAACCCATCCTTTGCATAGACTGAATGTCAGTTGTGTTTATATCTCCACAACATTATAGGTTTGGCCTATAAACTAAAAAGTACACACCTTCTGTGGCCCTCTAACTCTACAAGGAGGTTATTTTTGAAAATAGATTCCTAGAACTCAGGCAGCACGTCAGCACACAACATTACCATTAGACATATAGAGTAGCAGGTCCTCTGCTCAACGTGTGGACGGCAGGCATGTTGTCATAAGATACCAGATACTCAGAATCATATGATGAGGGAGTCATGTTTCGCTCAGACAGACACAGAGCTCATCCCATATAGTTTGAGCCTATGTCTGAACTACAAGGACAAAATAATGCAGCATGAAGATCAATAAAACTCTACAACAAGATGAAGGTATGATCAGCTCTGATCAAATCCTAGACTTACTGTGAATCATTCAGAGACAGAGTTGTCCTTCATCATCTTGTATTACTTTTCATAACTATTAACAGGTACAATACCACATTTAGTATCATATTTTGTGAAATATTACTTTTCATTATCATAATTATTATGTACAACCCCAACTCCCAAAAGTTGGGACGCTGTGTAAAACATAAATAAAAACAGAATGCATTTTCAACCCATATACAATTGAGTACAGTCCGAAGACAAGATATTTAATGATCAAACCGATAAAATTGATTGTTTTCTGAATTTGATGCCTGCAACACATTTAAAAAAAGTTGGGACAGCCGCAACAAAAGACTGGGAAAGTTGTGGAATGCTCAAAAAACACCTGTATGGAAGAAATGACAGGTAAACAGGTTAAATTTGTATTGATAGTATGAAAGGAGCATCTTCAAAAGGCTCAGTCGTTCACAAGCTTGGATGAGGTGAAGTTTGGACAAATGGTCCAACAGATTAAAAACAATGTTTCTCATAGCGGAACTGCAAGAAATTTAAGGATTTCAGCATCTACAATCCATAATATCATTAAAGGGATTCAGAGAATTTGGAGAAATCTCTGCAAGTAAGGGGCAAAGCTGAAAACCAACATTGAATGCCTGTATAAAGATTCTACGTGGGCTCAGGAACACTTGGAAAAACCGTTGTAGATAAACACAGTTTGCGCTACATCTACAATGCAAATTAAGTCTCTATCATGCAAAGAGAAAGCCGAATATCAACAACAACCAGAAATGCTGCCATCTTCTCTGGGCCTGAGCTTATCTGAGATGTACTGACGCAAAGTGGAGAAGAGTTCTGTGGTCTGATAAGTCCACACTTCAGATTGTTCTTGGACTTGGACATCGTGTCCCCTGGGCTAAAGAGGACAGGGACCATCCAGATTGTTACCAGCACTAACTTCAAACACCAGCATCTGCGATGGTATGAGGGAGTGTTAGTGCTCACATCACTGGAGCCATCTGTGAAGGCCTCATTGATACTGAAAGGTAAATACAGGTCTTGGAGCGACCTGTGCTGCCGCCCAGACAATAACAAGACACATTCTGCATATGTTACAACAGTGTGGCTTCGTATTAAGAGTTCAGGCACTAGATTGACCTTCCTGCAGTCTAGACCTGCCTGCCAGGTGCATTATGAAGCACAATATACGACAACCGAGACATGGGACTGCTGAGCACCCGAAGTCGTATCAAACAAGAATGAGAAAGAATTTCACTTTCAAAACAATTAGTGTCTTCAGCTCCCAAACGCTGACTGAGTGTTGTTAAAAAGGAAAGCTGATGTATCACAGTGGTAAATACGCTCCTGTCACAACTTTTCTGAAACATGTTGCAGGGATCAAATTCAGAACGAATGTATATTTTTTCAAAAAACAATAGTTAATTAGTTTGAACATTAAATATCTTGTCCTTGTACTGTATTCAACTGAATATAGATTGAAAAGTTCTTCAAATGCAAATCATTGCGTTGTGTTTTTGTTTACATTTAAGGCAACATCCCGACTTTATTGGACGTGTGGTTGCAAAATATTTCTTTTAATATTGTGCAATATTGCGCTTATTATCATACACAATATTATGTTTAATCTCAGGATGCAATATGATATATATATTTTACTTTCTATTACTTTTCAATATGTCTACCAATGTTACTTCCAATATCACTTCCAACACTACTTTTTCTATCTTTAATACTCTATTGTTTTCTGTTCTAAAGTTACTGTAATTTTGGAAAAATCTCTAGCACAAGAATTTCCTTTGAGAATGATAAAGTTTTATCTTATCTCTTTTCTTATGTTATTGCTTTCTTTTGACCTACCTTCTCCCTTTGCAGCAGAAGTTTCTTGGCTTTCTCCTCTGCAGCCTTCTGCTCCTTGCTAACTGCTGCCTCAGCCTGTTTGACTGGTGCATCCTCAGACTTCTTCTCCTCCACTGCAGCACTTTTGGACTCTGCCGTCCTAAACTTGGGGACCAGGGGAGCAATGTAACTTCCCACAAAGGCTTGTACTGTGGGAGCTGAGTAGGACAGGTAGTGTCCTAAACCCTTCTTGGAGGGAGGCTGGGTAACTGGAGCAGCAGAGTCTGTTTTATTAGACACCGGCATGAGGTCACTGGTTTGTTGACCCTGAGAGGAAGCAGAGGAATTGTCGGCATTGTCCACTTTCTTGTCCTGAGTCTTTGTGCTGCTGCCAAAGTATGAGTTGATGTGATGGGCCAGGTAGTTGTAAGTCTCATCAAGGCTTACTGAAAAGGTGCTGGGATGGAAAAGTGCTGTGGTTTGTTTGGAAGTTGTGCTCTTGTTCTCAGTATCAATCGGAGGAGGTTTCAACTGCTCTTGTTTCTTGGCAGCGCTGGCTTTGACAGCGGGAACAACGCGTCTCAGCCTTTTCTCCTTAAGTTCACGCACAGTCTGAACGGCGGCAGGGACAGTCACTTGGGATGAACTGTGCAGATGAGTGGAGGTAGTGGCACTTGCATCGAGCGTAGCAGCAGAAGTTGGAATAGAAGGACTGGCAGGTTTGGGTGTAGGAGATGAAGAAGCGGGAGCAGCATTAGTGGGAGCAGGAGTAGCCGTGACCGCACTCTCCTCAACACTGGCCTCAGCCTTTTTCCCGGCCTTTAAAGCATTCGGCTTGAGTCTTGCGATTTTGGAGAGAAGTTCCGTGTGCGTCCCGCTCACAGCTTTAGAAACCGTGTCGAGTGTGTTCCTGACCCGCGACATGTGTTGGCTCAGACCAGCAGACCACCGTGAGGCTGAAGTGTTCAAATACAAGGTGCTTGTGTGGAGTCCAAGCTGCTGTCTGACCTGGTTAGCTTTAAAGAGCCATCCCTTACGCCCAGTGATCCTCAGGTGGTGGATGTGCCTCCGGCTGAGATAGCCAGCCTTGTAGCAGTAAGGTGGTTTTGCATGAATCCTGCAGTGAGGAGTACCAGACAAGGGAAGAGATGCTACTGACTGGCAAGTGTATGTTTGCCACAAATGAAAAAGTGCTCTTCTTACTTTCACCCAGGTATTTGGAGCCCTTCTATGACTCATTCTTATAGGTCACAAGAGTCTGTGCCATCCAAAGCACTATTAGGTTTATGCTCTCCCCTTTCATTAACCTGGTGATGGAAAACAAAAAAGTGATGCATGCATGAAAGAAAGAAAACTGTAGAAAAAAAAGAAAATGATGAAAATGACATGAATAAGAATAATAACACTGCTCCTCAATCTGGCTTCTTAGCATTATTCAATGTTGTTTTCACAAGTAAAACCAGGACCACTTTACAGTAAGACTACTCATATAAATAAGTTTTTTTAAAATAATATGGTTACTAATTAAGTTGTAAACGCTTGCTAACTAGTGAGCTCACACTTATCTGTACTGTTAAGCCTCAAATCTTATTGCTTACTTAGCTCACTTTGTCTTCTCCATCAGCAGCATTTACATCTGTTAGCTTCATCGCATATTTCATAATAAGTTACTAGCATTTAACTACCATCTGCATATACAAATAGTCCAAAAGTTTCTTTTAGCATATCAAATTAACATATAAGTTTTGTCAATATTGTTAACCTTGACATTTTCAGCATGCACGGTTTACACTTTACAATCACGCTCACTTTTGCCTGTTATAAATGGTAGGAAGTCATTCATAAATGGGTAGCCAATACTTTACAACAGGCCTATTCAATTGACAGCTCGTGGGCCATATCCGGACCTTTAACAACTTCAATACGGCCCTTTGGTCATTTATAAATATGAAAAAAACTATATTATTGTGATTTTATTTAAATAACCTGCTTACATTCTAAGTTTATGAGTGTTTACATTGTTTATTAAAAGATCACTATTTCATTACTAGGCTAATTAGCCCATTCATTGGTTATGTCTGTTTTTGTTAAAGGTTTTCGCTAGCAGAGGTAATCTGAATGATATAAGATATTAAATGGAATATTGTGTTCATCAAAATAATAAACTACTTCTAATCTAGGATTACAAATGTGTGTTGCTTTTTTCCTGTACATTCAACATGTATCTTTTTCAATTGTGAAAACTAATAAAGTGGAGAAGAAAATAAAAATGGTCATTGTTTTACACATTTAAACTCCTAAATTTACAGGTCTGATATAGGAAGTGTAAATGCCCAGCCCCTTAACTTTATTTTACTTTTTTCAAATTTGGTCCGTGTAAACATTAATTTGAATAACTCTGCTTTACCAAAAATCTCCCTTTGCTAATCCTAAATGGTAGTGAGCCATTAAAAAAATGATGATGTATTTTACACTTTACAATAAGTCAGTTATAAACGTTAGTAAGTCATTAGTAGTAAGCACTAACTGGATCTTGACAAATATCGATCCCACACCGATGTATGAAAACTGTAATAGTTTGTTCATAATGTGTTAATAACTAATTCATAACGGTAGTCTCATTGTAAAGTAGTACTGTAAAAACTCATTGGTAAATAATCCTAACCAGGGGTGTACTGGTTAATACAGAGGTGTCTTATTTATCCTCATTTATTCATACATTGATGTGAAATTAGATGGGTGAACTCCCATTTCAACCCCATTTCAAAAGTGATGGTAAACTGAGTCCACTTAGGTTTACCCCACACTGCACCCCTGAGCCTGACTAACAGGACAACAAAATAGCTAACTTCTACTCAGCCAATACAGCATATTTCAACATCAGCAACTAGCTGTTAGCTCCTCAGCTAGCTAACTCGCCAGCATTCATAAAGACCATACATAACAAGATAAACCATACCAGTCTTTTTATGTCGTCGTATCATGAACGCCCGCAATCCGTTAATATATTCGTTAAGTCGCCATATACGTGAAGGTTAGCAAGCTAAAATATCATAACGTATGGCAATATATACGGTCATTCGACACTATGGTTCCCAGAATGACGTGAGGATGTCAGTCAAAAGAAAAACAATGGTCACATGACACCCTACGTGCTCTGCAATTGGCTGGATATCACTTGCCTCTTAAATAGAGCCCATTGATTGGTTAAGAAGATTCTTGCCACCGTCAAGTGTGGTCAGAGGATCAACTTTTAATATTGACCGGCGTGCGCCGAACGGATGGGCGGAGTTTGGAGTCTGTAGCTAGGTCCCCCTCCCAGTCTTCTACATATCACGGGGGATTCAGGCACACAAATGAAGCGCTACGCAGGCACATGGAAATGATGACCACTCTTTACCCAAATCTTAGAATCACATAATAACTAAAAACAGTCTGACATATGCCTAAAAACTCCTTAATATTAGAGTTTTATATTATATTAATCGTAAGATTTGATATTTCAAGAATAAAGCTAACACAAATAGTTGTAATTGCTGTAACACAAACAAATAGCATCAGGGTCACTGTCGGACAGCTGAGGAGGAGTGAATATGAACTGTATCGGCCGACAGAGGGCACCAATGCGCATAGTGTCTGTAGAAGGATCGAAGAAGACACAGAAATGATGCTGCTCCCTCTCTCCACAGCTATTAGCTTCTCGATAACACTCCCAACCTAACAACTTAACACGGTCATGTCGAGTGTTGGGTGACTAATTAACAGGCAGAACTACAATACACCAGCTAAGGAGCTCTCGCCCTCCTCAAAAGGTAAGTGTTTGCCTTAAAAAAGAAAGGAGAACACGTCGTGTTAGCCAATGTCAGCTAACGTGTGGAGTGACTGCTGGTGGGTCGTGTAGAAGGGAACCCTTGGTTTGCGATACTCTCGCGGGATTTTGACCCGTCGTTTATTCGTTGCACACCGTATGCAAACTAATTTCGTTCCAAAAGATGAAAACGCTGTGGTTAAAAATTTGAGTAGGTTTACGGACAGATAACAGTTGGGGTTGGGAAAAGATCATGGTTTGGGTAAACATGTTCTCTCGCGAGATCTTTCCAGATCTTTCGCGGGTCTGGGGTTCCTTTGTAGACACAACACGGCTGATGTGATGACATAGCGGTGAAATAGTCAAATATAACGTTTAACGTTGAAAAGAACTGCGATTATACATTATCTAGCATTAACCTAGCTTGTTTAAATAATTATTTAAATACAAATAAAATTATTATTGGGGTGTTGTATTTAATCAATGCAAACTAATCTAAAGGAAAAACACAAATTAAAGCAAGGCAACTATCTCTGAACTGTAATTTTGGTGGATTAATAGTCGTTAATATAGCAATGTTATTTAGCTAAGATTATCCCCTGAATATTGTATCTATAAGCAAACTATTAATCAAGGTGCCTTGGTGTTCTCCATATGTGTTAATAAGAGCCTGACATATTGGATTTTTTGAGACCGATGCTGCTTTTAGAGTGGAAAACTTCGATGAGGTGAATTTTTGAGCTGAAATCACATCAGAACTTTTCTATGTGGATTGTGCACAGATTTTGCACTGACATGACTATGCAAAGGAGCTGCTTTCTTAAAGCAAATAACTTTATCAGGTTATTTTATAAATTATTATTACTTAACATGTTGAAGCTTTTAACATACATTGTCAACTAGTTCTAGAAATAAACACTGTGAAAATAACATACTTACTATTGAGTTACAGTCAATTGTGGACTATTTTAGCAAGGCCAGTCAATTAGGGGCAGGTTGCAAAGCAAGAAGCCTAGTTTCTTGGTGTTTACACCTACCAGGGTGCTCCTCTTGTCCACGTAGATCTTCCCCATTGTGCTAAATGTAAATCACCCCAAGCACAGGTTTTGGCATTATATGTTCTCTAAAATAAAACATTTTTATAGTGATTTTATCTGCCGACCAATATAACAGTCACTCCTTTGCATGGAACACATTTTTGCTCTTTACCAACTGTGTATTTTCTCTCTTGAATGCAGGGGACATCGGAGACATGGCAACTGCACAGTCTGCTGTAACATTTGCAGTGTGCATCCTCATGATAACAGAGCTGATACTTGCCAAGAAGGACTACTATGATATACTGGGAGTGCCTAAAGATGCTACTGAGCGACAGATAAAAAAGGCTTTCCATAGACTTGCAATGAAATATCACCCAGATAAGAACAAGAGCCCGGACGCTGAAGTGAGATTCAGGGAGATTGCTGAAGGTAATTGATTCTTTTTGCTTTTTGGGATTGTTTTGGTGTAGGATGAAACAAACATTGTTTTAATTGTCAGTTAATCTGTTTGTTTGTTTGTTTGTTTTTCTCAATCAATTAGTTGTGTGGTCTATAAAATGTCAGAAAATAGTTAAAATATATAGATCAGTGTTCCTAAAGAGCTTGAAGTGTTGTTTAGCCTGTTTCAATTTACATTCAAGGACTCTGGAAGATGTAGCCAAAGCCTGAGTAGAATCATGTAGATCAAAAGGTTCTCCGAAAAGAGAATTAAACTACTTATTTGGAGCCTAACAGTGTGCAGACCGTTCTTCTATGCATCCTGCAGTGATACCTTTTGTCTTGCACCTAAAAATGTTTGCCTTGGTTGCTCTTCTGTTCTTGCATCTTTACAAAATGGTACACTTGTCATGACCTTATTTAGGCCTTTGTCATTACTGTTATGCCCTTTTTAAAATGTTGATGTGATACAGTACTAAACTTCTCCAGCCCTGACTGACTCTCGATTTCCTTTGTGCAGCTTATGAAACTTTATCAGATGAAACCAGAAGAAGAGAATATGACCAGCTCGGTGACACTTCTGCATACTTCACCAGGGAGCCGCAGGGAAGACATAGACCGGGCTCCCACCAACCTTTCAACTTCAACTTTGATGACATTTTCAAGGACTTTGACATCTACAGCCAGAACAGGCACGCCCGTCACCGAAGACACTTTGATGAGCACTCCAGGTCCAACAAGGAGACCCACGGCAGACATAAGAGACACTTTCAAGGAGGTTTTGGAGGAGATATCTTTGATGACATGTTTGAGGACATAGAGAGAATGTTTACCTTTGATGGACATGGCAAACAGACTGAAAACAGGTTTCACCGTGCATCAAAACAACACTGTAGAACAGTGACACAGCGCAGAGGAAACATGGTAACCACATACACAGACTGTACTGCATCTTAAGATGCAATGTTAAAATCACCTCTCAAAATTGCCTTAAGGGGAAACCATACTGTTGTATGGAGTAGGCAACTGAAAGCCACTTGGTAGGGATGCACTGATAGTGAAATTCTGGGTAGACGTGGGACCAAGCTGGTCAAATATCTTTGTTGGGGCTCCATATTGACGAACGTATCGGACAAACGTCACCAACCCGCATCCTGATCTAAATTCTACTATGCCACATGTTTTGTCTTCGTAAATACTTTGCTAAGCAGCACATATAGAGAGTTGAGTATCGCTTTTCACGTCTATTCTACATTAGCATATTATATAAGGGAAATATGTTCCAAACTTTGCATGTTGGAACATAAAATAGCAAACTTAAACTATCAGCAATACATCATAGGAAATGGTGCCACAATAAGCCACAATCCTACAGCAAGCAAAAATGGTTATTTAGTGAATGCAAAACTTGGTGCGGCTCAACAGGGAAACATCAGCCGTTGCCATCGGTGAATGCCATTTAATTTGCCTTAAGTCGGTCAACAAGACGGATATCAACCGATGAATCTGTGCATCCCGACCACTTGGTTCAGATGCTGTGAAACTTGAACAGTGACATTAAGATCAGACATTCAGGCACAGAATGAAAAACAGTGACCACTCAGTTTACTTAGCTTAGGTCAAAATTCAAATAAGCTATGTTTTGTTCAAGCTATTTCCTACATGTGCTAATGGACTCGTAAATGATTGTAGTAGTTTTTCCACTTACTGTTGGAAAGGGAGTATTCCGTCAGTATTTTAAGCACCTTCTTTGATAGCGAAGTTTGTTAGGTTTGGTAAAATAAAACAATCGTGCTGACTTTGGCACAGGAATACCCATGTGTCAGTTCATCACTAGTTCACACCATGTTCTTTTGTATAGTTTTTAGTTTCTTTTGTACAGGTTTTGCCACTGCGGGTGTCAAACACAGCTGATGGTAGAAACAATAGCAGCCGGTGGAATTTTGCTTATGGTTGTCAAATGGGGAACAATGTCAACAAAAAAAATCTGTGACCCTCCACGTGTGAGCTTAATTGTTTAACTGGTGTTTGTACAACCACTTGTCAGAATATTCATGTGCTCTACACTGCCAGTCATATTTTGAACATCATACAACCCCAATTCCAAAAAAAGTTGAGATGCTCCGTAAAACATAAATGACAGATCTGCAAATCCTTTTTGACCTCTGTTCAGTTGAATGCAGTACAAAGACAGAAGAAGATAATTAATGTTCAGGCAGGCCAGTCTAGTACCTGAATTATTTTACTATGAAGCCACACTGTTGTAATTTGTGCAGAATGTGTGTTGGCGTTGTCTTGCTGAAATAAGCAGTGACGTCTCTGAAGAAGATGATTAGCCATGTTATGGGCACTAACACACCCTTGTACCATCACAGATGCTGGCTTTTGAACTTTGTGAAAACTCCTTGAAACTGTGTGTTGAGAAACATTGCACTATAGTGTTGAACTTCGCTCCATCCTTGCTTTTGAACGACTGAGCCTTTCGAGGATGCCCCTTTAATACCCAATCATGTTACTGTCACCTGTTGCCAAGTAAACGGGACTTCTTTTTTTTTTATAGCTTTCTGCAACTTTCCCAGTCTTTTGTTGGCCGTGTCTCAACTTTTTTTGAAACCACATCAATTTCAGAATGTGTTTCCAAAAAAGTTGATTCGTTTGAACATTAAATATCTTTGTACTGCTTTCAACTGAGCACATATCAAAAGGATTTGCAAATCATTGCATTCTGTTTTTATTTACGTTTTACACAGCATCCCAATTTTTTTTTTTAATTGTGGTTAAATCTCCATCAGAACTGTAATTGTAAATATCAGTAAAGTAGAAATTAGAAAAGTAGGAAAGGTATAAGTAAAAGGGGAATTGTGTGTGACTCAGATATTAGTGGAAATAGCAATAGCCTTTCAGTTAATACAGTTAAGTGTGAAATCTGTAATGTTCTCTTTTTCTTTGAGTTGTTTGTCATCTTTATACAAAGTCTATTTTAAAAGACTTAAATCTGAATTTAAAATTACAATGCTTTAAATTGAACCAAAAAATCCTCAAATACAGGAATTTGAAAACATTTGACTGGCATGTCAGACGAACCACAAATATTTTTTGTTACATTTTTATTTTTCTAACGTGTAAATGAACGAACAGGCGAAGCAGAGGACCAATTGAACTACAACCGTACAGACTAGAGGTTTCATTACCACCAATTTTTCTTGTTAGCCCATGTTTTTTTGTATGGAGATAAGCATAATATACTGCATATATTTTTAAAATAAGAATACTGCAGTACTACAATGCTGAAGGAATCTGTATGTTTGTACAAGCATCAATGTTCAGCACATTCTCTGAATCCGGTGATGCTACTCGTCACCTGTGTTGACTAGTTGATGAAACCCTCAGTACATATTGTTTTCCTGACATGTGTTACCTCATCTTTTTAGCTAGTGACATGCTCTTTTTCCGCTGTATGTGCAATATTTATTTACAATAAGGACAGTTTTGTAAATATTCAATGGCACTTTGAATTTTGTATAATTAAAAAATGTGTTTCTAGAAGCCAAAAGAGCCTCCTACTGTTTACTTATTTATTATTAAGCACATTTAATATTTTCTTAACATTTATATCATATATCATTTATTGTTTTGCTTGAATGTCCAAATATTTGTGTACCTGAAATCCATCTACCAGAATTCATGACCCAGTTACTCAAGATAATCCACAGACCTTGTTATGAGCAGTTTCATGTGGGGTCCATTTTCTTTCTAGTAGAAAGAGAAAAAAAAAAACTTAGTAATAAATGTCTGAAAATATAAAGTTGTTTTTTGTTTTGCATATATTTGAATCAGTCCCTTGTTGTATGTGTCTGATTGTGTTTTTGCTCTTATTTGATTTAGTTAATTCCCAAAATTAAGTTGTGTTAACATTAGAAACTTATGTGATCCTGAGATTTGATCGGTGGCCAATTTATCAAAGTTTACTTAATAATAAGAAGAGAGAGTTTAGCTGTGCTAATCTTTCCTGGTTACAAAGCTGTGGAGAATAAATATTTGAATATGCTTAAATTTCTCCTATATTATGTATGGAGAATGTGGGCATATTTCAATATGTCTAATTTTTTCTACAGTGTAACCTCATTATTCAAATCACAGGAATAAATATCTTCCGTTTTCGCCAAAACAAATACTTTGGACCTCTCAACACACTGGATGGTGTCAACCTTTGTCATGTTAGCAGCAGCCCATTAGCAACCCCATATACTGTATCATGTCAAACTATGAGAGTCCTCATCCACTGATGTGTGTGTCCCTCTTCAAACAATCCAGTTGTACCGCTCACGTGGTCACAGGAGAGAATCAAGCCAATCATCGTTCAGGAGGGCGAGTCCTTGGTGCTGCCATGTCGATCACCTGCCTTCCTCCCCCCATCATCTTCTGGATGGACAGCTGTGAGCACTTCAGTCATGGGAGATAATGTTTCAGCTGCATACATGAATACACTATAACACACTGATGCATATATGTGTCCTTGTGGCAAAATTATATGTCATTGGTCCCGTATATTTAAAGGAACAGTTCATCCCAAAGTCAAAAATAAATAATTTTCCTCTGGCTCGTCGACTTAAAATTTGAGATGGAAACTTCATTCTTGACCTTAGAAATGACAGTTGACACGACAATTCCACCACAAGGTCCACAGGAGTGTGTTATACAGTTGACCCTTTGCTAAGCCCCTCCTGCAAACAGGAATTGTCCAATCACAGAGTAGCAAGTGTAACTAAAGAGCTGCAGGCCTGTCAAGCTTTTGAAGCAGTGCGCATTGGGCTCTAAGAAGAACAGTACTTTGGGTTTCATGAGTCTGGATGGTGGTGTCTTTTTTGTAAATGTGAAATACAAGAGCCCATGTGTGCAGAATGGAAAAGACTTTGTCTTTACCTGATCTAGTATGCACAGGGATTGTTATCTCCAGGTAAACTTACCACTGCATCTGCATTTTCTATGTGGGAAGTTTTAGGAGGAGGATGTGGGCTGTTGCAGAATCAAAGTGTGACCAACGGATGAGAGGCAGCCAGCCTTCCTCATCCCATCTGGCCTCTCCACCTCCAAGACAGTTCTGAGAGGACAGGTGCTGGAGATTGAGTGTACTGCGGAAGGACTGTAAGTGAAAGAATCTGCCATTACTTAAATTCTGAAAGCCTCAAGTGCCCACCTGCTCGAGTGTCATCAGCGCTCTTTGTCTCTCTTTGGATCCAGGCCCACCCCTGAAATCTCCTGGACCAAAGCGAGCGGCGGTCTTCCAGCTGAGCACGCCTCTTTTATTCAGTATGGGAGGACACTTCGAATCAGAGTCAGACGCGGGAGATTACCGCTGCACCCCACGAATAAGCTCGGCTCAGTGCACCACACCTTACACATCGTGGTGAAAGGTGTGTCTGTGATGAAACGCGCAGCATCCCATCAGGCCATTCACTCAGCATGTGGCAGCACAGTCACTGCTTCTTTCTGTCTCTTCATTCTCAGTCAGCTCTTTCCTTTTCTCTATCTGGGGACAATTAATTAAGTATCCATCCATCCATCCATCCATCCATTGTCTATACTGACAAGAAAAACTAATTTTGAAGATGGATAAAAGATGTTGGGGGACCTGTAAAGCGACATACAGCATATAAAGTCACATATTAAGTTAGCTAATGTTAGCTAATGTAATGTCAGCTAATGTTAGCAAAACTCTCGCTAGCTAATCTTGATCAATCATTAGTTTGCTAGTTACACCTGATTGCTAGCAAAACACTAGCTAACAAGCAAGCTAATCTACATGAATCGTTAGCTTGCTAGTGTTTTGTTGACATTAGCTACCTTACGATGAGACCACACTGTATGTTGCTACAGATCCTCGAGCAACATCATTGAACCATCTTCAAATTTTGTTTTTCTTTTGAACATAAACATCTGAGTACCCAGCATATTTAAGGAACAGGTAAAGGAGATGACCAAGGTTCTGTTGGCTACCAAGCTTGCTCAACTGTTAATGGAAGGCAGATCAAAAAGGTGTGAATTTCAGTTCAGTGATTGATTCTCCAGCCTTCTGCTGTGTTCTCTTCTATTTTCAGCTGCTCCATACTGGATCAGTGATGCCCCAAGGAACCTTGTTCTTGCCCCTGGACCTGCAGGGCCCGTGGCACGCCGAAGCCCTCCATCACCTGGGCTATGAATGGCATCCCCATAGATAGTGAGTGCAACCTGTTCAGTTGACTGAAGCTCTCTGAATATGTCTAGTCTGTCTGACCCATTGATCCTTTATCTGACTGAGGTTTGTACAAATTAAAGTCCATGGACACGACCATGGCTCTAAAATATCAGTAGCCTAACTGCATGGCGCTGTCTGTGGTGCTGAAGGAGCAGACGGATTTGTAACTGAACCTTTTTCTCTCAGTCAGTCAGTCAGTCAGTAGTTCTGTCAGTATCTTGGATACTCAATTCTATGCTGTATTTTTGTGTTCTGTAGACTACTATCACCTTCATGACTACTGTTATCCATCAACAGACTCCACCGAGGATCTCAGCAGAAAGGTGGAAAACAACACTATCATCTTTACTAATGTGCAGAGTGGATCCACCGGCGTCTACCAGTGTACGGTCTCCAATGAGTACGGTTACCTCCTGGCCAACGCCTTTGTCAATGTGCTCTGTAAGTTCATTGCATGAGATCCTTTTTTATTAGGCTGCTGTTTTCCATTTACATTGATTTCTGGAGAGTAATAACATGGCAGTAATTGCTGCTGCGTCACTGCAGCGGAGCCGCCCAGAGTGCTGACACAAGCCAACAAAGTCTACCAGGTCATCAAAAATCACCGGGCCCTGATAGACTGCGCCTCCTTCGGGTCACCCATCCCTAAAATTACATGGTGAGTTAATGAACTTTTAACAGAGGAATGTGTTGTATTGTGTTTCTTCAAAAGCTCAAAGCAGCTGCCTCTCTGTCTCAGGTTCAAAGACAGTCGGTCCAGCACCCTGGATGGAGACGCTTACATCAATCTTGACAATGGGACTTTAGAGATTCCTGTAGCTCAAGCCCACAATAGTGGCAAATACACCTGCGTGGCCAGTAACTCTCTCGGTATCAAAGAGAATCACATCTACCTGGAGGTAAAGGGTGAGTGTTTCTGCACTGAAGATCCTAATATTATAAGACAGGAAGTGCATACAACTGACTAATTACTCACATACTGCTGTTACAGTCTGATGTTAGTGATTAAAAACTAGGCAGCAGAATAAATTGCAATTGTACACCTGCAACAAAATCCAAAAAAATAAAGATAATTGAAATAAATGATATATGGGTTAAAAAAGTTCACAATCTGCAGAGAGAGCTTTCCAGGTGATCTTTAGTGATTTATTTTAATGATTAGAGAGTCTGTTTTGACTAATTAACATAGTATCATTTCCGTGTAATGTCACAGCACTCATGCTGCTGTACCTTGTGTGTATAAATGCACACAGCATCTCTGCAGACCCTTCATCCAATTTCACTAACCTGCAACCCATATGCTTTTAATAATCACAATGTTAATTTTTATGACCCAACCCTGTTTGCTTCTTCAACTTGCAGAATCCGACACTTTAATAGCAATGTGCCGGAGGTGGGTGCACCTGCATCTTAAAGGGAATGGGAGAGGACGTTCTGATTGGTTTAATTCAACCCCTTTGCACCTTCCTTTGCTCCCAGATTATGTGCTGTTTAAATAGCGAAGTGGAGTTGGACATGCCCTAAATGCACTTGCACAAATATGCTACAGCATATTTAAAAAGGGACCTTTGTTAAATATTTCCTCATGCTGGTGATTCTTTAATCTTAGTACATTTAAACTGTACCTAGACTCCATGTCCCCCTCTAATCAGAGCCCACCCAAATCCTGAAACAGCCGGAGAACAAAGAAGTCCAGAGGGGCAGCTCTGTGGTGTTTGAGTGTAACGTCAAACACGACCCCTCACTCATCCCCACCATGACCTGGCTCAAAGACGATGGAGAGCTGCCTGATGATGAGAGGTCAGACCTGTGAGGAGACATCTCACTTCTTAGACTGTTCTGTTTGTGTTCTCGTCCTGGCTTGGTTGCTCATTTTTTGCTATTTGCTCCAGGATTTGATACAACCAGATGTGGTACTGAACTGTCTTTATGAATGCTTTGTTTCCAGATTAATCGTAGGCTCAGACAGCCTCACTATCGCTGGTGCGACAGAGAACGATGCGGGGGTGTACACCTGTACCGTGAAGACCACCCTGGTTTCAGCCAGCGCTGAGCTCACTGTTGTCAGTAAGTTCAGCTTTGCAGGAGTTCAGTTTCAATGACTTATAAAAAGAAACTCTGTCCTCCCAGAAACATTTAAACAAAGGAAGCAATATCCGCTCACACTTGAATGCAAAGATAATTTGTGAAGCAAACATCTCACAATTACACCATTTCCATTTAAAACTGTAGGTCACCTGATGTGAACCCGATTGAACTGACATGCCCTGAAGGACTTCATGTGTTGTGCAACCAAGCCACACAACATGGAGGAACACATGACTGCAATTGAGAAGTCTGGGACCTCTAAACTCATCAGAGAGACCTGCAACAATTACATCAACCACTTGGACAAAGTGATGCTGGGATGTAGCAAATAAATGTCAATAAAATGTGCAGGAATTGCTCTTATTGCTGTAATTTATCTGTACTGTAGAGATATTGATACTGTACTTATTATACTACCTATAACCTATTATATAGTTCACCCCAAAATCAAAAATACACATTACATCCATTACATTACATTACATCTAGATTTTTTTCGTGGGAGTTAAAGAGTTTTGGAGATATTGGCTGTAGAGATGTCTGCCTTCTCTCCAGGGTAATGAGACTACTGAAAATGGCGCTCAGCTTGGGATGCTCAAAGCACTAAAAAAATACATTTTATCTTTCCAGAAATCATGACCCAGTTACTCAAGATAATCCACAGACCTTGTTGTGAGCAGTTTCATGTAGGGACTATTTTCTTTCTACAGTAGAATCGACCACAACTACTGTCTTTCTAGTATAAAGACTGAAGAATATTGAAAAGAAGAGAAGCCACTAATACACTGTTAACAAGAATGCTGTAAAATTTTCAGTAACTTACTGGCAGCAATTAGCTGGTAAGTTTCAGTAAATACATTTCACAGTATGATTACTGTCACAGTACCACAGTACTTTAATTGTTATCACAGTGATAATCAGCATGCTGTATTTTTTATCACAACACTAATCCAACTACTGATAAATGCATTACCATATTAATTTTTATACTATGGCGTCGAATTTCGATAATTCGGCATGAAACTGGAAGTTGTTGTAAGTTCATTGTACATTGTCTAATTATCCCCAAACTTCACTGGTTGATAAGAGTCCCAGCCTTAAGACATCAAGATGACAATAATCAGCCACAGTCATACCGCCACCTACTGACAACTGTAAATGACATGTTTTATATTGTGATGTGCTGCTCCTTGCAGGTTGACCAGATCCAACTCAAATGTGGTCAGAAAAACCTTCAAACGTTGATAACACTGGACTGTAAACTGAATGACTGTTTACTGAATGAAACTAAAATACAAAAGAAGAACAGAGGAATTAGCATTAATATAATATTTTTTAAAAAGCCTACTTACTACCTTAAATCACCCATCATGCACCCCTGAATTCACAACCTCTCACTTGCAGCCCTTAGAACTGACCAGTCAGTATCACGTATTCAACAAGGCCATGCAATAAATGTTAATAACATTTCTTTATTCATCCTAATTATTATTGTTGTAATCGGATTGAAATTTGACTAATAATGTGATTTAATTGAATAATGACTTTATTAGGTTACTTATTAACGTATAAACTGTTACTTATAAACTGTTTATCTTATTTTATTTGTCTGGTTCATTATCTATTTTATTTTATGAACTATTTGTATTTGCATTAATATATTTATTGCCTAATCTTTAATCAAGTTAGAATCGAACTGAATGAAGCCCATGCCAACAGGTCATACCGGTTTAATGACTAATGTATGCATCATTTCACGGGTTTGACACATAAATATTTTGGTGCTCACCCTAGTTACTGTTGCTTAGAGGAAAAATGAATTATTTTCATTGGTACAACTTGAGTCTGATGTCACTTCTAGGAAATGTAGTTCTTTAAAAGTCACTGAGCTTTTAGTGGAGCGCTACTGAACTCAAACTCCCATGATTCAACTCGGCGCCAACTGTGTGCGCAGTTGTTGGCAGATCAACAGAGACGCTAGCCGCTTTAGCTCAGGGACACTGAATGACTTTGTACCCGTGTGCGGCGGCAGGGTGAAGAAAGTTGCTTATTTGACAGGTCGGGATTCGTACCGGAGCTCATGGAGGCCCTCATACCTGTCATAAACAAACTACAAGATGTGTTTAACACGGTCGGTGCGGACATAATTCAGCTGCCGCAGATTGTTGTTGTGGGAACTCAGGTGAGAAACGTCACTTTGCGAAAGGCTAGCAAGTTAGTTAGCCTGCGCAAACTTACTGTTTTGGCCACTTCTGATATCTAGCTCAGTTTTTCCTTTCAGTTTCACGTTGGTATATGAGACAAAACTGTGTAGCCTGAAATTTTAAGCTTAGCTTTTTTACGTAAATTAAAGTTAACAAACTTAGCAACTAGCTAGCATTAGCTTCATGTGATTTCATGTTTAAACTCAACCTAGCAGTATTTTGACAGTTGGGGAGCAAGCACTTATGCACATAGTCTTTAGCTCAAGAAAGTCAGCTTTTCTTTGACTTGATTAGTCTCAAATTAACTTTTGTATATTATTGATTTATTCGTTATTCTACTTATTTATTTTATTGTTTATTTAATAACTGTAAAATGTTAAATGTAGGGCTGTGTACTGGCAAGAATCTGTAATATATTGCGATGTCATATATGTTTTGCTCACAACCCAAAGATAGTCAGTTTACTGTCACAAAGCAGAAAAGACACCAAAAGATTTTCACATTCTTGATTCTTGATTGATAATTAATTAATCGTTGCAGCTCCAGAACACACCCCCATATGCAAAAAAGTTTAAAAAGTTTACTTTTTTATGCAGTCAGAAGGGTTTAGCTAGATTACAACACTGCTATTTTGCAGTTTGTGATTTAAACAGCACAAAATAAACCATTACCACAAATCTTTGCATGTATCACAATTTCACAATACAGTGTTTTTGAGAATTGATAGAGTATCACAAGACATAATATTGTGATACTCAAGTATATCAATATTTTCTTACACCATTGGTAATATGGCACTTAAAAGCCCTAAATAGGTTTAGTTTTGTCAGTTTTGTCATTAATATATGCATTCAAAAGGCAAGAAAAAGGTCGGTTTTATTTTCTCTTGTATATTTACTATTGTTCCTTAATAAAGTAAAAGTTCAAATCCTTGACAATACTTGAATTTACTATCATTATTATTATGTTGTTGTTTTACTTTCTTTCTAATAGAAAGAAAGTAGTTCCTACATGAACTGCTCACAACAAGGTTTTCTGGAACAAAGCATTGAAGTCGAGTTTTATGTATGTTTTTGTGCTTTGAGCACCACAGAAGTAGTGCCATACAGTTCCATCATATTGGAGAGAAGGCAGAAATCTCTAAGGCCGATATCTCCAAAACTCTCAAATCAACTAATCGGTAGAGAGCTCAGTTACTAAAATAACTGACAGCTGCAGCCCTAATTTGCAAAATATATTCAAGCTGTCTTCATGAAAAAAAACATGATTTGCTATATTGTGTCTTAAGAGTATTCACACACACATATTGCCAATTTAAGTAGTACACATAGGTAAGGTTAATACAACTGAACAGCCTGGCAATAAGTCCTACCTTTATAATTCAACAACATGACAAACTGATGACCATCAAGATGAGTCAGTACCTTTCTTTTCTAATACAGTTTCACCCTGCCCTCCTAACTACCCCATGTGCTCTTTAAAGGCTAATTGGTTTAATGTGGCGGGTTTGGTCTAACACATCTACTTTCACTGCTGTCAGTTAATCGGATGTGACCGTCTCAGACCTTTTGGCAGACGTCTGAGGATGTGACAGTAAAAAAAAAGGCAAGCCAGAGGGTGTTTTTAATACCTGATTTCTTATATTCGTCCTTGTCAGTGCTCCACAAATCAGCAAAGACCTTCAGCCAAGGACAACTGTCACACATACCTGATGCCAAGTATTAATAACTGTTTTTTTTCTGTGAGGTCTATAAATATGTCTACCTGCGTCAGTCAAAACAACATTAGGTTTACTGCTGCTGCAGCGAAAGTAATCATCTCCTGCTGAGAGAATCAGCACCAGTCAATTAAAGGTGAATCTGCCAGCCAAATGAGCAAAGTCACATATTTCAGTTCACCAGATTACTCTACCACGCATGCAAATAAGCCAGATAACGTCTTACTAGTGGCAGCCAGCGTTGGTGTGAATGAGTACACAGGCTGAAGCTTCCACAAGGTTTGTGTTCGACTAGTGAGTGATGTTCAGCACTGACAACTTCACCCCAATAGTCCCTGGGCCAACCGAAAATGCTACCCACTGAGCAGGAACATGGCCCCCGGAGAGATAACCAGTGAATGGCTTCGAAGTAACACACAGAAAAGTACTGTCAAATGCAGTCAGCCTCAGTGCAGTGTATTTTGTCTGCATCTTCATGATGGGAGGACTGATTACTCTGGTCGATGAGTCATTCATACTTCAGTCTCCTCACTTGTGGTTTTGTTTATGATGTTGTTGTTGTTGTTATTGTCTACAGAGCAGCGGGAAGAGTTCTGTTTTAGAGAGCCTGGTTGGCAGAGACATCCTACCTCGTGGCACTGGCATCGTCACACGCCGGCCCCTCATCCTACAGCTCGTGCACATCGACCCAGAGGACCGCAGGAAAACTAGTGAAGAGAATGGTAACATCACGGTCAACTCTGTTACCTCTGTATCTGTGGAGCTGTTGCATATTAATCTTCTCCTACAAACCACATTATTTGATCTTCAGTATTTTTACAGGTTTTGGTGGCCGATGCTGATTTTGATATTTTGAGACAACACTGTATTGGCACACAGTAATTTCAGAAACTTTTTAAAATTGTGATAGGTTCAAATTATCATACATATTAACGGGAACAAGTTACAGTTGAAAAGCAACTTCTCAGTGTTCTCTGGTAGACAAACTATAATGGTAGGACTGTTTCTAAACCTACTTTAACATTTCTTTACTACAATTTCTTGTTATTGTAAAGTCTCAAATATTGATAACCTTATAGAATATGATACATAGCTGTAGATTAAACTGCCCAACAGTATAAAGTAGGGCTAGGTGAAATGGACGCTCAAATATCATCCTATTTTTGATAAATAATCATCAGCAATGTGAATATAATGACTAAGTGGGTAAAGGCAAATAATGGAACAGCTAGAACAGTCTGATAAGTTCAGAAAATTACATCACTTCATTGTAATGCAGCCTTTAAAACCAGGAAAAGACAAAGCTTAGACCCCAAAATATGAAAAAATTACAGCCCAGGTTTAAAAATACTAGAATTACACTTTAATAGACACCTTCTATGCTCATGAGACCTCTGCTACAGTGCTATAATAACTATTTGTTCAACTGTGGAATGTTTTTATATTATGAAAGGAACAGCAGTTTAACTCAGAAGCAGCTCTGATATAATCCACCTCTCAGTGAAAAGAACAGCGGGGGGAAATGTGCCAAGATCCTGCATTTATTCACTGCTGTCCTCTGGCGCTGGCCTCAGAGTGACTCTGCATTGCTGCAGAGCGTCGTGCAGGAGCTGCAGATAGCCAGGCTAACTCCTTTGTCTCCTGTCATCTCTCCTTAACCACAGAATCCAAGAAAAACGGACGCCTTTACAGAGGTCTCCTTTTCCTTGTTCTTTGCCTTATTGTGTTCACATGTTACATAATCTGCCCCATTTCTTTCGCCCATCCTGCCTTGTATTGTAGCTTTTCCAAAGCTGCCAAACCATGTGGCTTCACTTTACTCAGCTCAAGCCCTACCCTCTATTTAGGCTGGTCTCTGTCAGTTAAAGTTAGACAAAGAGAATTAGCAGATTCCTGTTGAAAATAACCGTTTTGTGAGTAGTTTTACATTTTGAAATTCATTAGCTGACTGATTCCAACTTCCTCAAAGCTCACCTTTGATTTCCTCAAATACCAGCTTCCTCTAAGATGACTAACAGACTCCACCCTTCTAATTTTGTGTCCTTGTTGTTGTCACAATGTTGATTATTGCAGCTGAACATTCACTTTGAAGTGTCTGTTTCCCAAAATGCACATGCATTTTTTTAAAATTTGCTTTGGGCTTTCATTTGCTTCCACGACTGTTGTGTGAAAACAACAGTTGTTCCACTGTATTTTTTTTTTTAAGCTTCAGCTGTGGGTCTTTGCTCTGAGGAGTTTTTCCATCCCATTTTTTTTTCCAAAACTGAAATCCTCCCATGAGACATAGCGATAGTAATAATAGTAACACTGAGCTTAAGGCCACATCTGTCGCACCAGTAACTGAAGCATCTGTCCTCATCTTTGTATCTCTGCAGGCATCGACGGAGAGGAATGGGGCAAATTTCTACACACCAAAAACAAGGTAGAGACATCACCCTCTTGTCTGTTCAGTCCTGTTTCATGCCACTGCTGTTACAGTATATTAGTGTTTCCCAAACTTAGAGTCAGGAAAATGCCTACCACATTTCCTCAGAATATAATAGACCCTTTTTGGCCTGACGTCATGATTATGTCACAGTGTTAGAAGCAAAACAAAGGAGAACCTGGAGGCAAACACAGAGTAATAGACCACATGAACAAACTAAAAATGTCATTTTTCTGTGTTGTTGGGTGCCAGAATCGAAGTAGTAATGGCTCAGAATTTAAGTTTTATCTGCCACTGCCAGTCTAAAAAGACAAAAACAAAAAAAGGAAGACAACTGGTTAAACGTGATGGGATCAAAATAAACAAAATTAATTCACAGAATGTTAAGAAAGGAAATATTCTCACAACTATTTTTTATTATTAAACAGAAAAATACAACCTGTCCTCTGTCCAACAGCAGCATCATGAGACAGAGCAGTGCGACTAACTTGGCAAACCACTGTGCATGATGGGAAATGTGGGCGGTTACAACACTTTTAATACAAAGCCTCGTTTTGTTCCACTCCTGTTTGCCCAGTTTAAGTTACTACATTATGCTGTTATTACAACACTCCCTGTTTCAATTTCAAATTAAAAGCCTTCTAGTGTTTCATTGGACATGTCAAGTTCATTATGAAGTGGTGAAAATTTAAACATAATGCTCAAAAATTCATTATTGCTATGACCCACTTTTATACATACATTTTATTATATACATTTTAAATTCATGGTTTGTTGTTTCCTCTTTAATTGTAAATGTACATTATGGCAGTTCATGTGTTTTTGTAAGATTTGGTCTGTGGGTCTGATTGTCAAATAGCCTTGTTGTGTATCCTGTGCTAATTTATTCACGACTATAGATTAGCTACTAGTTTTGTGGACTGTTTACAACACGAACACCCGTAATCTGCAATGAGATCATACACACGCCCCGTCAGTAGCTAAAAATATTTATATGGCTGTAGGGTAAATGACCTCTAAGGTTGGATTGTGTCTTTTGAACTCCACGTAGTTCTTTATGTTTGAATAAAGAAGCCCTTATAATAGCCTTATGACAATGAACAGGAAGTCTCAGGAAATGTTTCTTTGAAAATCATCCCTGTCGAGGCCTATTTTGTGTCACTACATGCTGTTATTGTTGTTGCTACTTGTTTGTTTATCTATTGTTAACATTTGTGAGTCTTTACCTTTCATGGTTAAATTGTTCTTTCAGATCTACACAGACTTTGAGGAGATCAGGCAAGAAATCGAAGCAGAAACTGAAAGAATGTCTGGCAATAACAAGGTATGCTAATTAAGGTCATTAAAGAGGGAGTGTCAACAGTTGCCACACCAGAAATAATATTAAAAGAGAAACCGGATGATCTTTAGAGATTCTGACTCAACCTCCCAAGCAAGGTCAGTCTCAAAGATTAACCAAAGAATTGTTTTTCATGTTCTAGGGAATTTGTGATGAGCCCATTCACCTAAAAATCTTCTCACCACACGTTGTGAACCTCACATTGGTGGACCTTCCCGGCATTACGAAGGTGAGATAGGTTTCCATTTTCAAAACTGTGTGAGCTATGAACTCAAAAAATCAAGATCAGATTCAGATCTAAGCCTCCTGTCCCACATTAACAAAAACATCTTTTTTCCACCTTAGAAACATAACTAAGTACGACCATTTATACATTTCCATATATAAATTTAGAAATATATTTAAAAGAAAGCTTATCTCTTCATTTCAGCCTTTAACTAGCTTGGACTTTCCAGATACAGGCCCAGGACTCTATTTTGCATTTGCTTTGCGCTGCTGCACTTTTAAAATGTTGTAGTTTTTGATTTTATGTATTCTGTATACTGTTTGTAACTTTAATTGTATTATTAGGGGCCGGGCAGCCTAAGCTGCCAGGACCCTCTTGTAATCCTTCTGTCTTATTTTTTTCATCCTTAGTTTTATCTTACTTTCAAGTGTTTTTTTCCCCATGATGCATTCTACGTATTCTTCTCTCATTTTATCTTATTTTTATCGATGGGTTTTGTTCTTTTATCTTATTTTACATTAATTATGGAATTCTATTCCTGTTTTCATGTTCATTCCATGTCTTTTATCTGAAGCACTTGCTGCATGTAATGTCTTTGTTGTAAAGCATTTTGGGCTGCATTTCTTATATGAAAGGTGCTATACGAAACATGTTCATATTATTATTAGTATTATTAGTATTGTTATTATTATATCAGCAGGGGAAGAGTCTCATGGATAAAAGTCAGTGAGTGTATTTGTTAAAACAGGTGCCGGTGGGAGATCAGCCCAAAGACATCGAGATCCAGATCAGAGAACTGATCTTCAAGTACATCTCCAACCCCAACTCCATCATCCTGGCTGTGACGGCTGCTAATACAGACATGGCGACATCAGAGGCTCTTAAAGTGGCCCGCGAGGTTGACATTGATGGTAAATGACCTTGTTTATTGTTTCTTCATTTCTGCTTTTTTTTTAACTTTTCATCAACAAACTGCCTTATTTTCATTTTCCTAGTCATGCACTCTTTGTATTTCCTGCCTCAGTGGTGTCTTTTTGTAGCCAGATGTGTCTGTCTTTGTCTTCAGGCAGGAGGACGCTGGCAGTGGTGACCAAGCTGGATCTGATGGATGCTGGTACAGATGCCATGGATGTACTGATGGGCAGGGTCATTCCTGTCAAACTGGGCATTATTGGAGTAGTTAACAGGTAACACTACACTTCTCTGCCATGTTAGCTCGCTAGTTAGGAAGGAAAGAATGACAGATGGAACAAACAAACAAACAAACTTTATTGACCATGTTGTGGAAAATAGTTTTGGGCTTCACCACAAAACATTTAAAAACAAGAAGGGCACTAAGAGAGCATAGACCTCTGCCAATGCCAAATTCCTATTTTGCAATGATAACAAAAGCGTAAAAACAACTTGTGCATCCGCCCCATGATTCGGATCCGTTCTGAAATTTCATGGGTTCTCCATTGGCTCATCCTACACTTTCCCACCCAGTCTCATAAAAATCAGGCCTAATCCTGCTGAGAAACAAACAGCACTGAAAAATATCATCCTCTGTAAAGGCAACAGTGCAGGACAAAAGGACATCATTTAAAATACAGTAAAAATGAAAAGTAAAGCAAAAATAAAATACATGGAAGCAGAACTGGATCAATGTAGGCTCCGTATTCAGTATTCTGTATTTCTGTACCAGAAAGATTCACTGTACAGATATTTAGTGAAAGGTGAAAGCTCAAAGTGCAAAGCGTGGGAAGGATCACTTATAATTTGGAAAGCTTCACTCTTTATACTGTATGTGAGTCATATTTTTCAGTTGGCTGCATCTGGAACTGTTTTACTCACTATATGTGCTGTTTTCTGCAATACCAATTTATTTCCAATATTCATGTTTCCATACCACATCACCTGGTTGAAAAATTGAGTAATTACCGCCAGATTCGTACACGCAATTTCATCTGCTATCGATATTTTGTGCATTTTCTCAGGAGTCAGTTGGATATCAATCAAAAGAAGTCGGTGGCAGATTCAATCCGTGATGAATACGCCTTCCTACAAAAGAAGTACCCCTCCCTTGCAAACAGAAATGGAACCAAATATCTGGCCAGAACACTGAATAGGTATGAAGCTGTACTTCATGTAATGCTTTTATTTTTAAATATTTGTTCAGTTATTGTTCTTTAATTTAATATATGAAATGTTTGAATCATTTATTGACCTAAATCGTCCATGTTTATACACTTTGTGGTCCAAAAGCAAGTCTCCCTCTTTGTTCTCCCATCAGATTGTGATCTCTGTTCTTTAATCCTATCTTAGGTCTGTCTCTTATACACATCTAGATGTGTATAAGAGACAGGAATGAATATGATCTATGTAGGGGGAATAAACAAATTAGTTTGCTGTTTCTGTCAAGCTGACCTTTATTTTGCTAGAATTAAACTTTTGAATTCTTTTTTATTATCAGTTCCATCACCAATTATTGTTAACAATTGATTAAAAATTTTGTGGTGGGGGGCTTGAACTTCTGTTGGCTTCCAAAAGGGGGGCATACTGGAAAAAGTTTGGGAATTGTTACGTACAGTGTAAGGTCACTAAAAACGCAAATGGTGCTGGACCCAAAAATGCAGACTGAAAAGGTGAGCAGAGTTCAAAAGGAGATTTAATCCAAAAAACAAAAAGTAACACAAACACAAGCTCCAGA
>JAJHUR010140505.1:4297-37427 GCA_027495735.1 Lutjanus campechanus | reverse complement strand
GAATGCCACCTTTTTTTCGTCTTCCTACACTCTGCTTGTTGATCAGAACTGCCTAATTTTGCCTAAAATCGCCCGGCCCCGACCATTGCTGCGCAGCAGCTATAATTATTATTTAGGTTAGGGTTTTACAGTATTTTCTATCTTATTTTTTTCATCCTTAGTTTTATCTTACTTTCAAGTGTTTTTTTCCCCATGTGATGATGCATTCTACGTATTCTTCTCTCATTTTATCTTATTTTTATCGATGGGTTTTGTTCTTTTATCTTATTTTACATTAATTATGGAATTCTATTCCTGTTTTCATGTTCATTCCATGCCTTTTATCTGAAGCACTTGCTGCATGTAATGTCTTTGTTGTAAAGCATTTTGGGCTGCATTTCTTATATGAAAGGTGCTATACGAAACATGTTCATATTATTGTTAGTATTATTAGTATTGTTATTATTATATCAGCAGGGGAAGAGTCTCATGGATAAAAGTCAGTGAGTGTATTTGTTAAAACAGGTGCCGGTGGGAGATCAGCCCAAAGACATCGAGATCCAGATCAGAGAACTGATCTTCAAGTACATCTCCAACCCCAACTCCATCATCCTGGCTGTGACGGCTGCTAATACAGACATGGCGACATCAGAGGCTCTTAAAGTGGCCCGTGAGGTTGACATTGATGGTAAATGACCTTGTTTATTGTTTCTTCACTTCTGCTTTTTTACTTTTCATCAACAAACTGCCTTATTTTCATTTTCCTAGTCATGCACTCTTTGTATTTCCTGCCTCAGTGTCTTTTTGTAGCCAGATGTGTCTGTCTTTGTCTTCAGGCAGGAGGACGCTGGCAGTGGTGACCAAGCTGGATCTGATGGATGCTGGTACAGATGCCATGGATGTACTGATGGGCAGGGTCATTCCTGTCAAACTGGGCATTATTGGAGTAGTTAACAGGTAACACTGCACTTCTCTGCCATGTTAGCTCGCTAGTTAGGAAGGAAAGAATGACAGATGGAACAAACAAACAAACAAACTTTATTGACCATGTTGTGGAAAATAGTTTTGGGCTTCACCACAAAACATTTAAAAACAAGAAGGGCACTAAGAGAGCATAGACCTCTGCCAATGCCAAATTCCTATTTTGCAATGATAACAAAAGCGTAAAAACAACTTGTGCATCCGCCCCATGATTCGGATCTGTTCTGAAATTTCATGGGTTCTCCATTGGCTCATCCTACACTTTACCACCCAGTCTCATAAAAATCAGGCCTAATCCTGCTGAGAAACAAACAGCACTGAAAACATATCATCCTCTGTAAAGGCAACAGTGCAGGACAAAAGGACATCATTTAAAATACAGTAAAAATGAAAAGTAAAGCAAAAATAAAATACATGGAAGCAGAACTGGATCAATGTAGGCTCTGTATTCAGTATTCTGTATTTCTGTACCAGAAAGATTCACTGTACAGATATTTACTGAAAGGTGAAAGTGCAAAGAGTGGGAAGGGTCACTTATAATTTGGAAAGCTTCACTCTTTATACTGTATGTGAGTCATATTTCTCAGCTGGCTGCATCTGGAACTGTTTTACTCACTATATGTGCTGTTTTCTGCAATACCAATTTATTTCCAATATTCATGTTTCCATACCACATCACCTGGTTGAAAAATTGAATAATTACCGCCAGATTCGTACACGCAATTTCATCTGCTATCGATATTTTGTGCATTTTCTCAGGAGTCAGTTGGATATCAATCAAAAGAAGTCGGTGGCAGATTCAATCCGTGATGAATACGCCTTCCTACAAAAGAAGTACCCCTCCCTTGCAAACAGAAATGGAACCAAATATCTGGCCAGAACACTGAATAGGTATGAAGCTGTACTTCATGTAATGCTTTTATTTTTAAATATTTGTTCAGTTATTGTTCTTTAATTTAATATATGAAATGTTTGAATCATTTATTGACCTAAATCGTCCATGTTTATACACTTTGTGGTCCAAAAGCAAGTCTCCCTCTTTGTTCTCCCATCAGATTGTGATCTCTGTTCTTTGATCCTATCTTAGGTTACTCATGCACCACATTAGAGACTGTCTCCCTGAGCTGAAGACGAGGATCAACGTGCTGGCAGCGCAGTATCAGTCTTTACTCAGCAGTTACGGCGAACCCGTCGATGACAAGAGCGCCACGCTGCTGCAGCTCATCACCAAGTTCGCTGCAGAGTACTGCCGCACCATCGAGGGCACGGCCAAGTACATCGAGACAGCCGAACTGTGAGTTACACAACTCTTTGTGCTGCATGTACCTTCATACACCACTGAGGGGTGCTAGCATCGTCTTGTCCTCATCTGAAACCACATTCTGCCTTTTCCTCTTTCTTCCAGGTGTGGCGGAGCTAGAATCTGTTATATATTTCATGAAACATTTGGTCGCACGTTGGAGTCGGTTGATCCTCTGGGCGGTCTGACAACAATCGATGTGCTCACAGCAATCAGAAATGCAACGGTGAGTTTCTGCTGCCTAATCAAGATGTAATCTCTGTTTTATGATGCGTTTTTGAATCATGCTTTTTATTGTTTCACTAAGAAAAATGTTTACAGCAACATAAAACATAGCAAATAAAGTAATATGTCAAATAGTAACAAATAACAAGACATCTTAGAAAACCACATATTCCAAAAACAAGATAAAAAGAGATGAAAATAACAACACATTCCTCGGTGTCTCACATTAACTTGCACATGGGATAGAGAGGACATGTTTAAGGCATATTTACAAAAGAGTAAATAAAACAAAATATAAAGAGAGATCATATGAATAAAATTAAAATATAAAATCAGTCTGAATGAAACAGAGGTTGCAACAAAAGTATTTAAGAGACAAAATCTTGCCTTGACTCACACCCTGTTGACCTGAAAAGATACCATCTGTCTGAACCACCGGGGCGTGACTGTATGTTATTGACTCGAGTTAGGAGTCGAGTCAGACACTGATCCGTATCAGCTTCCTTGGAATGTGTCAGGATGGTTCCCAGATTTGGGACTCATGGTTTAATTTTCTTCGACAGGGCCCGCGGCCGGCTTTATTTGTGCCTGAGGTTTCTTTCGAGTTGTTGGTGAAGCGGCAGGTCAAGCGCCTGGAGGAGCCCAGCCTGCGCTGCGTGGAGCTCGTTCATGAGGAGATGCAGAGGATTATCCAGCACTGCAGCAACTACAGCACACAGGTGATAAACACAGCGAGTTGGGAAGAAGAAAAGGGAAATGAGGGCAAAGAAACTGTTGTGTTATGTTTTCCCTTGTTTTTCCTTGTGTCACTTCTATGACTGTGATGGTTCTTCTCTACCTGTAAACAACAAACAAAACAAAAAAAAACTGCAGTGCATAACTCTAATAATGATTTTTGTTTATCTCTGCAGGAGTTGCTGAGGTTTCCGAAGCTCCACGATGCCATAGTAGAAGTGGTCACCTCGTTACTCAGAAAAAGGCTCCCTGTCACCAATGAAATGGTCAGGACCTGCTCACATTAAACTTCCACCAGGCATTTTTATGGGAAGTTTATTCGCTCTCCAGTCTGATTAATCAATTTTCTGAACTTCTCCTCAGGTTCACAACCTAGTTGCCATCGAGTTGGCCTACATCAACACCAAACACCCCGACTTTGCTGATGCCTGCGGCCTCATGAACAATAACATAGAAGTAAGAGATGAGCATCTGTTGTGGCTGTTACAAAAATGTTTTAATTGTTCTTTTTATGTTAAAATGATGAGTGTATTTTTAGTTCAAATTAAGTTTAATATGAATCTGATTATTGTAAAGTTACTTTTTGTTATGTGGGTGCAGATAATGAGTGATTTTTCATTAACTATAGGGAACTGAAGCTGTGGTTGAAATACAGTCCACTTTTTTATGCTATGATGAATTTTTCATTTTGTTGCTATAAGAAGTTCATCTAGAGCAGTGTTTGGACCATCTTTGAGCGCATTAAATAAACAAATCAGATTTTTGAAGTGACGCAAAGTTCTTGAATTTGAGTTGGAGGTTGAGCCTATTTGTCAAACTTTTTGTTTCATAGGAACAGAGACGCAACAGAATGAGAGACCTCCCTACAGCTGTCCCCAGAGACAAGGTACAGTCAGCATCCATGAGATTCACTGTTCTTTTCTTGTAACTGTTTTTAACTAAATGTCTTTTTTTCTTACACATAAGACATCAGTTGTTTTTCACTAAACAATGAATTAACTTCAGAATTGTTGTGTATTAATTCTAACGCAGTTATTCTCCACATTATGTAAAACTCATGCACACTTCCGCCTGCAGCTCCTGTCAGTTTTCTGTCTTCTTTTCCTCTCTTTTCCTCCTGATGTTGTCTTTCTCTAGTCCCTTAAAGGCCCCGGTGGGCAGTCTATCTCTCCCACTGAGCCTCCTGCCCCCGAGGGCGAGGTCACCAAGGTGTGTCTCGTTCAGTCGCTGCCTGCCCACATCTGACCTCTGCCCACCCTGAACGCTTACTGTGTCCCCTAAAACCATTGTTGCAGCAGGTGGTTGTATGTTCAGTGTCCCACAGATGCAGAGGGCTGAATGGGCAGTTTTTACCCCTCACAACTGATCTGACCTTTGACTTCCTCTCTGTACATCTAACACTTTTTTCTGCATGCTGGTTGGTCTGACAGAAGAAACACAACAACACCAGACTCAGTTGGCATCTACTGTTTTATTTAAAAAAAATAAGAAAAGCTGGATTAGCTTTGGTAGAGGTTGGTGACTGGGACAAAACAACCAGAAATATTCAGTGTGGCTATCTTCGTGAAAACCGTATAGCACAACCTCCCCCAACCCTAAACCACAGTGTTATAACTTTTGCATACTGCTTGTTTGGGATGCACAATAATATCAGCACATCATTGGCCAATAAAGGCTTCAAAACAATATTCTTATCAGTCCAAAATGGACATTTCTGGTGCGGTAAAATTCTTATTTTGCTCAGTGAATGTCAACATTTTGAAAAGCATTGTATTTAATCTCTTCATCTGGCAGTGGGTCATCACAATAAGATATAATCTGGCATAATATGTTAATTCCACTACAGGAGAAACTTCATGTCATCTGAAATTAGGTGGAAAAAATATATGCATATATCTGCATCAGCAATTGGCCAAAATTTTTGCATCCAGTATCGTGCATCCCTACTGCTCGTCAGTATTTTCCACCAGATTCCTTGCTCGTTCTGAATGAACTTCTTTGGAGTGAAGCTAAAGAAGGCCTGTGGCAAGTTGTTTGAATTAGGGCTGCACGATTCTTGCTAAAATGTGAATCACGATTTTTCTCCCAAAGAATTGAGATCACGATTTTTTTCGATTGATCGTGCAGCCCTAGTTTGAATGCATTTTGAAAGTTAATAGATATTTTTAAATCTTAAGAATCCTTTTTGTTAAGTTTTATTAACCTGATTGATTTTGACATCTTTTCCTAACCTCGTTTGAGACATTTCCAGCCCTTGTGCGTGCCTGAACTTTTATCCTTGAGCAGGATGCTGGACACATCCTCACTCCTTGTCTCTGTCCTCCTTGTAGACAGCAGCCGGTGGCTCTCAGAGCGGCTCTGTCAACGAGCAGACAGACAGCGGGACTGGGAACTGGAGGGGCATGTTGAAGAAGGGAGAGGAGGGTGCAGCTGGAGACAGGGCCGTGCCGCAACCCCCCTACCCATCAAGCCCACAGAAGGGTCACGCTGTCAACCTGCTAGATGTGGTGGGTATTCTGCATTTATATATATTTTGGGTTTCATATGGAGAACATCTGAGAAAGTCTTTAGTGAAAGTTGCTCGGGTAACAGTTGTTTGTGTGCTTATTTCCCAGGCTGCATCATAGAATATTAACTAGTTCATTAACAACCACCTTTGATTCCTTTTCACTGCTAGCCTGTTCCAGTATCCAGGAAGTTGTCTGCTCGTGAGCAGAGGGACTGTGAGGTCATCGAGAGACTCATCAAGTCATACTTTCTTATTGTGAGAAAGAACATCCAGGACAGGTATTCACACTCACACTGCATGATTTCTTCACCCGTCATCGAGTCATTTTTGAGACTTTGACATCATCTTTACCGTCCTCTCCTCCCCTCTGTCCTCCATCTTACCCCTCTGTTGTTGTTGTTGTTGTTTGGCCTCAGTGTACCGAAGGCAGTGATGCACTTCCTGGTGAACCATGTGAAGGACTGCCTGCAGAGCGAGCTGGTGGGTCAGTTATACAAGACGGCCCTACTGAACGACCTGCTGACAGAGTCTGAGGACATGGCTCAGAGACGCACCGAGGCTGCTGACATGCTCAAGGTAACAGATTCATCAAGTGTCACAGTGGATTGTAAAAACAAGATCCAGTGTCAGTTTTTGGGGTTGTATGAGGTACTTATCCATAGTCAGTGTGTTAACTATAGTAGATTGTGGTCAATACGCCCCCAGTTTGTAGAAGTGAAGCTGAGCGATGAAGTGCTGTGGACAGGGTCTGCAGCAAAACATATTTTAGACATCTAAAAAAGGCCTACCTTCAAAAATTTATATCCGTTTAAGTGGCCGCTGTAATTTGAACACCGGTTCCTAACCTGGGGCAAAACTCACAAGGGGACCCCAAAGCTTTGTCTGCTCAGATTTTTGAAAATAAATATTTGGAATTAATTATATATTTTTGGATATGTTTGTGTGTGGGCTGCAGGTTACACTCTCTCAAAACTAACCAGAATCCATAAACAAAATTGGTCATTTTACCTCACAGAACTCAGGAGCTGCTGGTCCACCACTGCCTCGATCTGTTAGTTTGTTTGTGTTATTGTGTGGCTTTGATGTTTTAAAATGTGAGTCTGGATTCACTAAAGTCACACAACAACACAAACAAACTAAAAGATTGAAGCAACAGCATATCAATAACTCCTATGTTCTGTGAGGTAAAATGACTGATTTTACCAATGGAGTTTGGTTGAGTGAGAGAGGGTAATATTTGGCTCATATAACAGCAGTAAATTGTACAGTATATTGTTATGTTGTATATTCAGTGTGTAAAAACAAGCTGGTGTAGAAACAGTGTACCCCAGAAGTGTTTAGGCCATAAACATAACATAATAGTTCTTGAATTTACACAATTTCCTCCATTTCTCATCTCCAGGCTCTGCAGAAAGCCAGCCAGGTGATAGCAGAGATCAGAGAAACCCACATGTGGTGAGGACGGCCTCTCTTCAGCAGGCTCTCTTCATCCTCAGTCCTCATCCTCTTGGACCGTCAACCCCCTTCTCAAACCCCTGCTGAGTCTCCCGGCACCTCAGACTGCAGAGACGAACAACTTCAAAATGCACTGGTGTGGATATGTGTATATGGAAACATAGTTTTAATGTACAGTAAGGACTTGGATTTAAAGAAGGGCAGCGTATATCAATCCTTCGACATCAGCATCACACATGCTCCTGCCCTAGATTCTATTTTTCTTATGTAATTACAACAGTATTTAGGTAATGTTGTGCATCACCACTATGTGGAGCCTCGCTGAAGAATGTCTGTTCTTAATGTAGATTTGAATTAAAGCTAGAAATAGCAAACCCATGCTGCAACATGTAGATGCTCACTTCATCATGTCAATTCTTTTATTAGATGTTGACAAAATAATGTGTCTACCGCTAATTGTTCCAAAGAATTGCACTTAGATATTTTTATTAGGAAAATACACCACCATTTTTACAGACTCTTCTTTTTCCTGCATTATTCTTGCGTAGACTTGGAGCTCTACAACATCAGACCCATATTTGTCTCTTTGTTTACATGTCCTTATTCAACAAGATCAAGTCTTTTTTGAGGTTTAAATACACTGAACGAGCCGTTGATGAATGATTCTGGCTGCTTGACTTTTTGTATGAATGTGTTATGTGGGACTTGATAACAGAAACAACTTTCACGGGTTGCAAAGGCAGTGAGGGGATGTAATGACATATTTATTGTTTTGATTTCATGGTAATTGACATGTAACCCAACACAACAGAACAATGAATACACACATAACAGACTCTTCCGCCAGTTTCTGGTGTGGAGGTCTGCCTCGTCCTCGTCTGGGTGCTCCTTTACCTCAGACGGCCACCCATCTTGCCCTTGCCGCGGCCTTTAGCGCTGAAAGGGGGGCAGGAAAAACACACAAGACAGTGAGTTTGGCACAAGTGGAGGGTGTTTGATTGCAGCAGATCAGTCAACACAACAGGGTGTGTTTAAGTTTGTACAGAATTGATGGTAAATCAAATCTGCAGTTTCAACATAAACATGAACTAAGTTTAGCTGGAAGCAAAACTAATAATACAGTACAGGATTTGTGTCATTAGAGACACTGCAAATAAAAGGATGTTTTCTTTTCTTTAAAGTTTTGAAAAATGTTGAAAATAGAATAGAATACCAAAATTTAAGGGGGAAAAACTACCAGCATTAATACTGAAAGTTCAGCCTGGCTTCAGAGTGGGATGTAGCAATCATAAGTTTGAGTATCTTTATTTGAACATTTAAGTAATGTACTCAAGTAATTGTACTCTGTAATCTCTGATCCACTCACGTCTGTATTGATGGGAAAGTGAAATAATACTTCATATAAATTGACGTAAAGGAAAAATTGATCTGTTCAGTGAAGATTTAGACAAGACGGTGAAGAATCTAAGAAGGAAATTAAAATAACACAGACAAGCTCATCAAGAGTAAATAAACCCAGGAGTTTGTGTTCTTACTTTTGGTGGTCCTGGACTCGAGCAAGAAGCTGGTTAATCTGCAAGGAGACATAAACTTTGCTAAGCTTTTTAAAGAACACAGATATGATACCTGCTGCTAACAGGACCCTGGAAACAGTAAAAACCCTCTTTGTACCCCACGTTTAACACTTGTCTGACTTGTTTTGCCGTTAGGAACATCTTTATTGTATCAGTCGGATGACTCACATCATACTTCTGTCTTTTGAGTTTCTCACTGAGATCAAACTTCTCAGCCTCCAGCCCCATCAGCCACTGCCACAGCTCGCTGGCCTTCTCCCTGGACACAAAACAATCACAGGTCATAATGGCGTCTTTGAGACAATGAACGCTCAGACATGAAACCCTGCGCAGATTTGTCATACTTCAGTTTTTCCTCATTCAGGTGATCAACGTTGAGCGCCTTCCTGCGTTCAGCCAGGATCTTCTTCTTCTTCTCCCTCTCGGTTTGTTTCTTGGCTCCTCTTCTGCTCTCACTCTGTGTCGGTCAAATAAATAAGATTGCCAGAGTTAACCAAATGAAAGAAATGGAAAATATTTTGACAACTCTCATCAGTGCAACAGAGAAACTTTTGGCTCGAGGAATGACGGTGTCGCAAAAGTTACATTGCAGCTATGTTCCTGCAACATCAGAGATTCAGGGATACATTAAAATTTGACCCTGTTTTCCTTTTCAAAGGACCAGCGTGTAGGATTTAGTGGCTTCTCGTGGTGAGAAGCTTGCAGATAAACACGTTGCATCCCCCTCTCTAGTCTGCAGGAGAAACTACAACATGGCAGCCTCCATGGAAGAGGACCCACGCCTTTTGTAGATGTAAACAGCTCATTCTAAGGATATGAAAACAACAATTCTTATTTTTTAATGATTATACACAAATGAAAACATAGTTATGAATATATCTATTCCATTTCTGCCTCCAGTAGATTCCTGTAAATCTTACAAACTGGACCTTTAAGGCGATCTGAGAGATAGATCAACACTTTTAAGGCCTCTCTGAGATGGAAGAGGGTTGGTTTGTAGTGTGCATTCATACTTCAGTGTCTTTTTTTTCCATCTCTGTTCATTAAGCTTCACAGTGAAACACTATAACCCATGAAAAGTTGAATGACCTTTTGTCCAGCACTGTACTGCTGGGTCATGTTCGAGAGGGCCTTCTTCTTCTTGGCATCTTCGTCCTGCTTCTTACGCTGCTCCTCTTGCTCCTTCCGCTCTTTCTCCTCCTGCATGCAGCACAGGTTGATCATTTAGAGGAGAAACTCTTCATGTTGTTTGTTTTGTATCTAATGTGAGGATATAAGTGAATGTACACTGAGACCGTACAGCAAGTCTGGCCTGCCTCTCCTTCTCCCTCTCTGCCCGGACTCTTTGCTGCTCTGCTCTCTCAGCACGACGTTTCTCCTGGAAAAACAGAGTCGCGCAGTCAGTTGTGGTGATTTTTAACCCCAAACAGAAACAACACGATTCCTCTTTGATCGACACACACTCACAATTCTGTTAACGAGTGCGATGAGCTCCTCTTCCTCCTTCTTCCTCTGGATGAAGTGAGCCTCGATCAGAGACTGCAGCTCGGACAGATCCTTCTCCTGACGCTTCCTGTGGATGTCCTGCCGTCAGAAACAGATCAAATCAGGGTCAAACATTATCAGAAGTTGGCTGTTGTTTGTCAAATCTGATCCAGATGTTTCTATAAAGACGGGGGTTTTTACTATATTAAAACCAGGGGGGGAAGTAACTGATTACAAATACTCAAATTACCGTAATTAAGTTGTTTTTTGAGGTACTTGTTCTTTTAGGAGTAGATTTTTAAGTGTACTTAAGTGTGCATCACAAGATGTAATCTACTTAATTACTTTTAAGATCATAGTTGAGTACCGAGTACAATTTGAGTACAGTTTGAATTAATATCCAAACTTTTCATTTGCATTTTAGGAGCCAATCAGGTGATCTGATCACAAACGGGCCAATGAAAACCAGGTGATACAAACAAAAAAACAGCAACGAGTAATATTTCAGCAGTGTAACAGCACTTAATTATTACTGAATAATTACTGATTAAAAGAAACATCTGGATCAGAAACATTTGGGTCAGAGATCCCAATTTTCTCTCTCAACCCAAAACTTTATTTACTATAAAATCAAAAAACTTAACTCAAAGTTTCAAGGCAGCTTACTAGTTTTGAGCTCGACTCAAACTCTATGGTTTTGAAAAAAGTTTTAGCAGCTAATAATATTTGCATTTTTAATAACTGACCTTTCTTCTTTAGATAAACTTGAAACTTGAAAAAAGTATTGCAAAAAGTATTGCAAAAATTATTGCGTAAACTCAATTAAGTGAAAGTGAATAATGGGTAATAATTGAATATTTTCAGTTGCAACCCTTTAATTTTCAAGGACCCAAATAAATACATTAAATTTGCTAAGTGTGCCACTGTGTTGTTAAGTGGTCTTGAAGTAATTAGGCTACATTGACTTATACATTTCAGAACAATGAACTCAAAAATCAAAACTTGGGGTTTACAGTGTCAAAAGGGTCGACTCACATCAAAATCCACTTTCTCACCATCAGGGATCTTTGGAGCAGTAATATTTGTCATAAACCTGCAGAAATGGAGAGTTTATTATTGTAAAATCTGCCATAAGTGGTGTTTTATAAGAGCTTAACTAAAGAAGAGCTGAGACACTTACTTCGGCTTCGGCTTTGACTCGTCTGTGACAAAGAAAAGAAAGTTTTATCAATAAATTTGACAAGTGAGTTGGAAGTATAAAGTATATAAGTAAAAAAGAAAACCTCACCTGTTGCTTCCTCCTCCCTTCAGAAGATCAAAGGTCGTGGCAAAAAGAATAAGAATAATTCAAAGATTAATAATTTGGAAAATCCAAAAATAATATTGGCAACTTCTTTTATTTTTAGTCATAATATGATAATGCAAAAGTGTAAAAATCGTCACATACTGAACTTCTTCCTCCACGACTTCCTCTGTGTCAGACATTTTGTCAATGGATGAGCTCTGTAAAATGGATTCCTATTAGTCTATTTTTAGAGCGGCAAATATATCCGATCATTAAACAACATAGCAGAGCATGAGATGAGATGGCAACAGTTCACACTCTTTACAATGGGTGTCAGTGTGGACCAAAATATCTGTGGTCACTGTGGCAGTAAAAAAAAAAAGTCGTTTGATCTTTGACTGGAGCAATAATATCAATATCACAATAATAAATACTTTGTCACAAGTAGAAGTACTTGCTATTAGCAGCAAAATGTGAGTCAGAAAATAGAAATTCTTGTAATGAAAGGTCTCCTTTTAGAGAATAAAAGAAAAGTTGTCAGCTTTAAGAAGTGCTGCTTTTATTAAAAAAAATCATATATTCTTATGTAAACTCATAATCTGAATTGTAGCAACTGGTCGTTTCTGCAGCTGGAAAGTAATTTAAGTGAAATAAAAGCAGATTTCCCTTTGAAATGTAGTGGAGAAGAAATCTAAAGTAACATAAAACGGAGATTATCAAGTGAAGAACCTACAAGTGCAGTGTTTGAGTAGCTGGAAGGGCATTTAAGTGAAATAAAAAGTATATTTTCCTCATAAAATGGAAATACTGCAGTAAATTTCATCAGTTTCTTCCACCTCAGGTTATTACTCTACAAATATTTAATCAATTCTGTGTCATATCAGGGTACGTTGAGTGTTTGGTGTCACTACAGCATCATCTTAGTGAAATGAAAAAGGAAATTCACCCCTAAAATGTACTAAAAGTGACGAAATATGGAAATACTCCAGTAAAGTACAATGTCAAACTTGTACTTGAGTAGTGTTTTAGTGAATGGACTTTCCTTTCCTTTGCTTTCCTTCAAAGGTAACTACTCTAGAAATACTTATTTATTTTATGTCAGAGCAACTTTGTTTAATTTAGACACTGTAATTTAAATGTCAATACACATTAAGTAACCTCAGCCTTTTTTTCATAGTTACTGAAGAAATTCAGTCACATTTATTCAGGACCTAAACAAAAAGTACTTAGCAGGCAGTGAACACAATTTTGGCAAATACGTTTTAGGCAGCAAGTAATTTCAAAATTCATGACTAAACCAGGCTTTAATATGAAATATATAAGTACTGACATGAGCGAGTCCTTACCTGTGAACCAGACAGAGGGAGCTCTGAGACGAGCGACAGACTTCAGCTCCTTGAAGTTCACCAACAGGTTGAGCATCAAGGATACATAGTCCAGCCCTTCTTACTCATGTGACTGCACTACCCTATGGCTGCTCAGACTATTGTTAGACAGCTGGAGCTCTGTCTCTCTCACACACACACACAAGAAAACACACACACACACACACATTCTGCAGGTACATTCCTCTCCTGGTAAAATGTCATATATCCATTCAAGCTTTCACCAGCACCTCAGGTTTCAACACTCCATAATTTCACGGGTCGTTAGGGACGAACGTGAAGCAACATTTCCTCCCAGCAGCTAAAATTAAAACAACAAAACAACTTCTTTTTTTTTTCTTTTGTTTTTTTTTTTATTGCTGAAGCAAAAACAAACAATAACTTCAAACATTGAAACGAAGCAATCCACCACGACAATACTGAAAGACTCACAATACATGTTGGCAGGATTCAACTCATGTGCACTGCTGACTGACAGGGTACAACTTAAAGTTAATTACAGGCTTTTTTTTTTTTGTTAAAACAGAGCGCGTATAAACCTTCATCACTGCTGCAGAGTTAAGTGGCATGTAAACCGATGATAGATAAGCAAGACCGCTACCTGCTCGTTAAATAGAATCGCATTTGGTCACTTGGATAGTTGTTACAGTGGATACTCGCTTACACACAAATATTCATAGATTCATACACATAATAATGTGATTTTTCAACTGCCACAAGGTAAGAAAGGTAAGAAACCGACGTGTTGTTGACAGAAACAATGAACTGCCTGCACACTGTGTTACTCTGGCTGCAGTCTTGGGCAGAAATGTGCCACTGATATTAAAATCTGGCCTGAGGTGTACCACTTTATAATAAAGACGTCTTTATAAGGGGTTTATAACCTTTGTAACTACTCGTACTCGTTTTCCAACAAGTCAAAAAAAAAAAAACATATGTGGGACAGAGAGCGTGTCTAAAATTTAGATATGTCTATCTAAATTAAAAAGCACACAGTAGACAACAGACAAGTCATTTCTCAGTCTTTATTGTAGATTTTTCTTTGTGGAAGTTTCCGTTATAGTACGTCTAAATCTAAACAGCCTGTGACTTCGATTTACTTTTGAAAAAGTATCAAAATGTGGGACATCATCTCAATATGTGGGACAAAGGATAAAAATGCTGTGCAGTCCCACACAAAGGGGGACACCTGGCCATCCTAGACGTAAATGTCAATAAGGCCGGAGATAAACTTGCTTTTAACGACATGTTTGAATGCAAATAATGGCTGCCTTGCATATCTTGCATCTGTTTTTTCCCCGCTGTTTTGGTTGTGCACTTCCTCACAAATTAATGCTATGCATACATGAAGACGCTGTTAAAAAGCAAGTATGTGTCCTAAGTTGTTGCTAAAATAACTTTAGTCCAGGTGCCCTGCAAAGATTTCCAAGAGGTCAGTGGTCAAATAGTCTTTCTGATTAATTAAAGCTGGTTCTGCTCTTGGTGTCTGGAAGAAAGTACAAGTGAGGCTGATAGGAGGGGTGTTTTTTGCAGATAGGCCTGCCTGGTCATAAACTAAAATACTGGATGAATTAAAAATTTGAGCTGACGATGGCGCTAAATGGAAAGTCAGAGGATCATCAAAGTTATTGTAAGTCATCCTGAGCATGAACGTGTGCGCAACTGATAATTTAACTTTTTTGTTTTGTTTTTTTTTAAAGTATGCACACTATGGAGCATTTGGCAATGACATGTTTGGCAGATCGCAAACCATCTTTAAAAGTTTATACCAACTGTATCAGGGTGTGTAAAAGCTGCGCTGGTTAAGTCAATGAAAACAATTTGGCTGCGTATTATCGGTTCTATTTATCAACTATAATAGAATAATACAAAATCATATAATTTTCCTGTTATCAGACCAATGATTTATTGACCAAATATATATTGTGCATTTGTAATTTCACTCAAAACCAGATGAACGTCATGAATGTTTGTACTAAATTTTATGGCAATACAATCACTGATATTTCAGTCTGGACCAAAAACGTGACAGTTGCATTACAAAATCTGCTCTCTTTAATCACTTATTTGCCATTAATGAAGTCATTAGTTACTATTTATAAACCCCTTTTAAAGATAAAGTGGCACTGACTCATGAAATTACTCAGCTGATGCTTCCTAAGCCTCTTTTTGCTCTGTGCTCCTATGACAGTTGAGCAAAAAACCTGCTACCTCGGTCGACTTTCTCCTTTCCTGTTTCCTGCACTTAGACATGCTGTGCTAGGCTCGTCTATGTTGGAAAGAAAACCAAAAAAAGTTGCTGGGGAACCTGTAAAAGCTACACATTAGCAGTCTTGCTCTGTAAGGCTGTACACCAGTTGTTAGAAAGCACTAAACAGAAAGTACAGCTAAGGCTGATGGGAATGTCATTTTTGCAGGTAGGCCTCTATGGTCATAAAACAAAAAACTGGACAGATTTCGCTTCAACGGGAAAAGCAGAAAGTTGATCAAGGCGCCAAATTTGCTAAACTGTTGCTGAGACATGGACATTAAACAGTTTTGTTTATCACATGGACTCAAAAGAGTGACTATCATCCCACAAAGCAGTGAGTGTGTATGACAATAAAACACAAATGCTTATTATTGGGTATAAGCTATATGACAATACATCACAAAAACAGCAGACAGGTCATTTCAAGTGTAGCTCAAAAGCAAAATAACATATAAGCATCTGGACAGCCATCTGAAATCTGTAAAGATTAGCCTTGATTTAGCATTTAGCATGTGGTACTTTGTCCTGAAAACCCTTTGACATATTTGGGGATTTGGTGACAGTGCAAAAGTTAGTCATGAAGATATCCCTGGAAGACTTTGACGTAGGAATCCGTTAATGTCGCCCGTCCCGGTCCCTCGTCTTTTCCTCGCTCTGGTGTGAACTTCATGCAGGAAAAAAAGAAAGGTATGTTGACAGGAAATGGATGCACGTATGGAAGTGGAGCCTTGTGATTGGTCGGGTAAGGCTGGATTTAAATAGGGATGTCGATGGTTAGGGTTTCACACCTGCTAATAAGAGAGAGACAGACACAATAAAGATGTATTAGACAATGTATCTGTCATTTAAAACTACATAACTGATCAAATTTTATTAGGTGACGAACGAGATTAGTGTCATGGCTGTTAATCAAAGCATTTACATCCATACTTCTTGTATGTATGTATATGCTGTGCGTGTGTTCGTATAGCTGACATACGCCGTGCAGTCAAAGTCACTTCTGTCTGATTGAAAGCTGGAACTTTGTCATTTGCCCTTTACTTCATTCCTCAGCGGTCTATTTCTGATGAAGAAGCGGGGAGGTTGCAAACGAGGGTCGCTATTTAGGGTCGAAGCTGACACTCGACAAACACTTTTCCATTCCTATTGTTCATGCTTTGGCTCAAGCGTCGGGGAGGGGAAGAAATGCAATGTTTGAATTTGAAGAGGAAAGAACGCTTTACTGTGCTAACACCAACAAATGTTTTTTTTAAACTGTCTGGGATCCATGTTAAGTCTTTATCATCAGCACTGAGTGAATAAGCCCAGAGATCGAGCCCGATTTGCAGCTTAAACGGTTAGTAATCCTCCCCAGCAGTCAGTTGTAATGTGAAAATCAAGCAGCTGCACTCTGGTATGCCGAACAGCTTGCCGACACCCTGCCCGGCATTGGCTGGCCCAGGTGGCACCGGGTGAACAGTGCACCGCAAAGACTCGACAGCCATCCCAGGAGTCTGGAGGGTTCTTTATACTGGGAAACAAGGTCAGGGTGAGTGTTTTTTTTTTTTTTTAAATATAGACCACAGCGCCACAGAGCTGAGCCCATGTCCCAAAAATCTCCAGCAGCAGATTTGATTTACAGTGAGCGGCTAGTCTGGCACAATGGAAGGTTGGTGAGTTGGTTATGAGTCCGCTGGGGGCCATAAATCAGTCATGCTGTGCCCCCCCACACCCACCCACCTTGTCCAGAAAATGTTTTGAAGGACAGACACACTTCATCTCAACTCTGCTTCCCCCTGGACTGATCAAGATAAACCCTGGTTTAACATGCAGTATGTGCACATTTACAGTCGGTGGAGGAGGAAGTATTTAATTATGGAAAAGTAGAAATATCACAATATAATAATGCTTCATTTCAAAGAAAAGCAAACTGCAAATTTAAAAAAAGTCTGTTTAAGTCGAAAAAAATCTAATTGAATCGAACCATGACCTTAAACTCAAAAGTCATATCGAACTGTGAATTTTGAGAATCGTGACACCCCTGATCCTGAACGTTAACAACCAACATGGCTATTGTTAGTATTCACAGCTGTCAAACTAGCATGTTTAGAGAAATCTGGCTGCATTTGCTCTGTAATTCTTGTGTGACAAGCTTGCTATGAAAATATAGCTCCCTAGCCTTGTGGAAAACTCCAGTCTTGCACAATGGGTGCACGGGCAGAGTTCGTGTGGCTGCACAGGTATGTTGACGAGCTCTGAGGGGTTATTGTGGCTCTCAGATAAGCGTGGTGCAGTAATATAAAGTAATTACAGAGAAAATACACAGGTACATAATCTCATAATTGTTCTTGAAAACCAACCTTGAATAAATGAGTAAAGTCACTTAAAGAAACTTACCATTAGGCAAATTTTCCCTTGCCTCCAACTGCCACCTGTAAACAAGAAGGAATGAAGGGAAAATAAAATAAAAGAGGGTAGAAAACATAAACACAAACTAATGTAAGTAAACTATTATTTCCTAATGTGGTCAGCTTATAGTGTTGGAACATTTTCGCAGCTTATTCTTCAATTAATTTTGAGATTGGGAGCAGTATGTGGACCACAGCATGAAGAACTTTACTACATTTAAGCTAATGGGTATCGTATAAATGAGTGATATGAAACATACTATATAATACTGGCCAGGAAAATGTGCTCACACCTTTAAAGATAGATTTAAAGTATTCTACAACATTCTCACAGATATTAGATATGCTATTTTCTCTCTCACACACACGAAAAAGTCCTACATCAAAGATCTATATATGGCTCTCTGGGGCTTAAAAATACACAGCATTCAAATACAACGGCATGCACTCAGCCATAATATCCTCACTGTAATGCAACTACTATTTTGGCACAAAATAAGCTGTGCACACTGCAGCCAAAATGTCCTGCAACAATATATAGATCACATTCCTGCATCGAAGTAATCCAAGTTCCAAAGGAACAACCACACCAGAGCCAAAGACGCTATTTATGTCCTCCAAGCCAGTGTGGGAACTAACGATGGCGTATACATAATATACAGCATATATTACAGAACCTGTGTGAGAGGGGGCGAGGGGTGACGGAGTCCACACCAATGGTAGCCATCTCCTTCATCACAACAAAATCTGTAATTTAGTGTCAGTTCAGGCAACTCAAAGAGAGGCTTTTAATTCAACATACATATTACTTTTAACAAGTTATAATTATGACAAGACTGGTGTCATCTGCATATGGCTGAACACGCCTTTAATGAAAAGTTGCTGACAAGAAATCTCACAAGGGAAGAATGAAAGACAAACCAAAAAAGTCAGAACGTAATGATTTGCAAACCATTTTCAAGAACTGAATACAGTACAAAGGCAAGATATTTAATGTTTAAGTTGATTTGACTTCATTGTTTTATGTAAATATACACTCATTCTGAATTTGATGCCTGCAACATGTTTCAAAAAAGTTTAGACTGCAGCAACAAAAGACTAAAAAGTTGTGGGATGCTCAAGAAAACACCTGTTTAGATCACCTTACAGGTGGACAGTGTGGGCAAAACTGTGCACAAACAGTTTAAGGATGTTTCTGATTGTTTTTGGAAATCGTGGACGTTGTAAAGAAGAAAAGGACCACCCAGATTGTTACCAGCGCTAACTTCAAAAGCCAGCATCTGTGATGGTATGGGGATATGTTAGTGCTCACGGCATCATGGGTAACTTTTACATCTGTTACGGCCTCGTTAATACTGAAAAGGACATAAGCTGCCGTTCAGACGATGTCTTTTTTTAGAGACGTCCCTGCTTACTGCAGCAAGACAATGCCAAGACACATTCTACATGTGTTACAACAACATGACTTTGTTATAAAAGAGCTCAGGTACTAGACTGACCTTTCTGCAGACCTGAGAAAGAATGAGAAAGAAATTTACTTCTTTCAAAGAAGTGTCCTCAGCTCTCAAACACTTACTGAATCTTGTTAAAAGAAAAGTCGACGTATCACAGTAGTAAACATGAGCCTGTCCAACAGTGTATATTTACAAAAAACAATAAAGTTAATTAGTTTGAACATGAAATATCTCCCCTATAATAACTTTCGTACATTCCCTTAATGAAAAATCATGTTTACAGATTGAAATTAAATTATATTTTTACCTTTTGAATTGACTAAACTGAGAAGCAAACAACCCAAACAGTGTTGCCAGATTGATCAAAAAGGAGCCCAACCAGAATCTTAATAGTAATAAACTGAAATGACATTTGACTTTGACGGTCATAAGTTATGTCGAGCTGAGCCAACTGAATTCAGTGTCCTGAGCTTTTGTGATGGTCAAACTGCACAAATGATACAAAAAGTTGCTCAAATCATCACAACCCACCCAAAACAATCTTATCCGTCCAGTTAAAGGAAAAAGCCCCAATCTGGCAACACTGACTTCACCATCATATGCGTGTTGAGACAGCATGAAAACATCACAAACATCAGTCACTCGGGGCCAGTGGATCGTGCATTGAGCGTTGTTGCTACAGGTCTGCATGTTACCTTTGTCACCTGTCTATTACTGAATGAAACAAACAAACAGAACCACGTCACTATGAAGCCTTTAAAACATAAACATCCCCCTCCCTCAGAGTAGAGCTGTATGTGTGTGTGTGAGTGTGTGTTACCTTAGCTGGTGTAGAGCCCTTTTTGGTTTCCCACATGCCACGCTTGCTACCGATGTCACCTGGTTTCGCATCCTGTGACAAATAAAACCAACAATGACCCTGTTAGTCTTATGTAGCGGTGGAGGAAGTACTCCAGTCTTTTATTTATTAGTTATTTATTTATTGGTTAATGCTTATTACTCCATTCACTAATTAATGCACACTTATTGTAAAATGTTACCATCAAACCAGTGACTAAAGCTGTCAAATGTAGTGAAAGAGAAATACTCAACTACCTGAAAATGGAGTTATTTATGCTTCTGATTATTAATGATAGTTATGGTGAAATATATGCAAAATTATGTCTTTACCAGTTTGAAGAGAGGACAAATAACAGCAGGAAAAGTTTGAAGAAAGCTGAGAAAAGGAGTGCAGAGGGGGGAAAGAAAGGCAGAAGAGAATAAAACAACAGAAGTAAAGAGGATATAGACATGTTTTATAAACTGCTGTACAGGTTTGTCCCAGTAGGGGGAGGTGTTGCAGAACAAGTCAGTGCAAAGTCATAACCGCTCCTCTGGCCAGGACTGTTTGACACTAAAGATATCTCGCTCATAAATCTCACGTTAGAACAATGTCACACGTCATCCAGTAATGCTTCTGCATGTGGACGGAGTGTGATGTCTCCAGAAGACCCGGTAAAGATTAGCAGCTGCTGTCCCACTTCAAGAAAAGGACACAGTGACGTCCAGCAAGTACCCGGTTACAAACACTTTATCTGCGCCATGTGGTCATAAATGAACAAAATTAGTCATTCGACATCGACTTTACTTGTTGGCTGTTGTTGTCGGTGTTGTGACGTAGGATGGTCATGTCTGCGCGTGGGACAAATGTGGAGGGACGTGACCTTTTATCCTTGACCGAGGAAGATTTTAAATGTGGAGTCGCAGCAGAATTATCATAGTTTTCTATTTTTCTTTGTTTTTATTTTTGGTTTTCAAGTTTCATTTAGTTTCCAGAGAAAAAAAAATGTAAAAATGTTAAGTTTTACTTTAGTTTTTGTTAGTTTCAGTGTTGTTTTTTTGTTTTGTCTTGATATGGGGGGGGCATTTGTTAGGAGCAAGATTTCAGAAGTTCAGAATAGATCTAACAATAAAAACACTTTGTGAAGGCAGCTGGCTCACAGTCATGTAGATCTCAGTTTCAATAAACAGATGCACCGATTCCTCCTCATGATTGAGCAAAGACTAAAAGTAAAGACATTTCCTCTATATTTTTAGTTAATTCTAGTTAGATTTGCATGTACACAATATTGCTTCACTTGTTTTTTTGTTTGTTTTTTCTAATGTCTATTTTTTTTTATTTCAGTTAATTCAAATGCTTATTCACACCTACTTTTACTTTTTTTTTAAAATTCCCTTTCAATTTTAACTATAATCAGGGTTCTTACACCTTTTCCAAAATCAAATTCAAGCACTTTTCAATCATTTTCAAGGCGCATTTTCAAGCTTTTCCAACACCTTACAGCTGTGGCAAATGACACATTTATACACGCTTTTTGCTCAAAATGTGATATTTCATTACTTCATCATATTAAATCAGATGTTTAAAAATTGTTTCATGGTAGAATTCTACAGTGTGACAAATTTAAGGAAAACACAACAGATGTTGTTATGTCATAAAAGCTACTCGAGGCCTAAATTTCCCTCGGGATCAATGAAGTATTCATCTAAGTATCTATCTATTTTATTTCTTTATCTAAAAAGCAAACTATCCAATCAGATTTATCATGAAAGTAAAGCCGTTTCAAGCACTTTATCCAAAAGCCAAGCATTTTTCAAACCTTGAAAACTCTACATTAAAATTCATTTGTAAGAACTATAGATTTTTTGAGTCAAATTTGGTAACTGTTTGAAAGCACTGTGCAGTTTATGGGCTGTGATATAACCTTAACATAGCGACAGAGGCCAAAGTGACTGATGTATAGAGAGGGGTGAAGGTGCGGCTGTACAAGGAGGCATGTTGGCATTCAGCCACCTGACACATAACTGCTGCTCGGTGCTTTGAGGTTCAACTACTGTCGGCAACAAAGGGAATAATTTTATTCTTCTGTCCGATGATTTCCAACAGCTTTAGGCTTATTAAAAAACTTTTGCATCACGTAAAGAATAATACACTGAGGGGTTTGGGGTTCTTTGTTAAGAGATGTTGTTGACTAAACCGTCCATGTGGTGTCACTCGACTCCAGACAGCAGCTTTGTCCAGTCTTGGAGCTCAGATATAATAGCTGAAGCCAACAAAAGGCTGGCATGTCGATGTGCAAATGAGCACGTTAGCGTAGACAGAATATCAGGGGATTACTCTGGTGTCTAATTTACAATAGTGTGTATGTGTGTGTGATCAAGACGGGGGTTTATCAGGTCTTACTGCAGGCTTTGCTGGTGATGCTGCTGCTGCTGCTGCTGGTGCTGCTGCTGCTGCTGGTGATGCTGACTTCTCCGCCTCCGCGGGCTTCATCCAACTGTTGACTCGTCCGGCCACGCCTCCTTTGAGACCAGCCAATTCCTGGGAAAAAGAGGCATCACAGTCACATATCAGTCAGTGTCTCTGTCCCTCCCTCTCTTGTCTTCTCTGTCCGTCTCTCACCTTGTTGACAGGAGATGGACTTTCAGCGGAGCCGCCGACGTTGCCTTTCTCCCACATGCTCTTGATGTTGCGTGCGCCTCCTGTAGGAATGTCTGCCAGCGCAGACTTGGGGGACTTGACTTCTTTGTTTCCCTGCGGAAATACAGGATGGATTTAAATACTTTTACATGGACATTTCTGATTGATTGATTTCTTTATACCTTTTCTTTTTACATTTTTAACTCTTGCTACTGTCACTTTTGCTTCTTTTATTCTATTTTTTATTAATTAGTTTTTCTGTGAATTTTTTTGTGTATTTATTTTTTGCCACACTGTAGCTTTCTGTAAACTGTAAACACTTTGGGTTACATGTTATGCATGAAATGTGCTGTATAAATGTATTATCATTATTATTACACTACAGTTTATGGGCAAATCTTGATAATTTTCCCCACAACATTTATTTAGCTACATATTACTTGAAAGAGTTGTTATCAGTTCCATCAAAGACAGATTTCCTCTCTAAACTTCTCAGATGACACAATTTAAATAAGTGTTTGAAGCACAAAGAGGTAAAATTATTCAATGTATGGCTAAAAAAAATTAAAAATGACAAAAGTAATTAATTTTGTCGCCTCAGATTTATCTTAAAACTATTATTTCTGCAAAATTAGTAATTTAGTTTTGAATCTTTAAGTACAAAAAGAGTATCAAAAAGAGTACTGGTGAGTATCGTATCAGTAAGGATCTGAGTACTTTTTCCAGCACCCCTGTGGACAACGTTGACAAGTCTCACCTGGACGGCAGAGGCATACTGGTCCAGTCTGTTGCCTATCTTGGAGACAATTGGAGTGTGAGACACTCTGGGTGTGGTGCTGCGTGGACAAACAATACGGGACATTAGTAGGGCTCACCAAAATACGAGCGTTTGGTTTATTAATTTATTTTATTTGACAGTAAAAAATACCTTTTATGGCTCACCTTTTCTGGGCTGATTTGTTCAAGAATTCAGCCTTCTCCCCGATCTGTACAGAACAGCATAGTTTAAAGTTATAAAACAATCTGTCACTGACATGCACGAATAAATTTGGACTTGGTCAAGCTGTCCTGGCTTCCTTCTCGTCTCCATGACAACCCCTCTGAGAAGCAGACCAGTCTGTCCCCCGGGGAGGACGTTGTGCTGGTTGCTGCCTGAGTGATTGAACTGGAGAGTCTGGCTGTCGGGGAGCCAGGATACACACACACACACACAGAGAGCACTGCCGTTCAAGATGAATTATACCTCTCATGTCCGAGCAGAGCGCACACAATTCTCAACATTCCTCCAAAAATACTCCAGGAGGAAAATTACCCAGTCATGGTCGTGTTCAGCCATATTTGAGTACGGCACTGAGGCCAACTTTGATTCTTGTTCACTAAGAATATGCGGGTGATATCAGAGGAATTAAAAACAGAAATTAAAAACGGGAACAGCAAAACAAACAACCACACTGAGCCACGCAACATGTTTGACCATATGAGGAGAAAGGAGAGCAAAAATGATGCCCATTTTTATATGTCTCACAAACGGAGATAACAAATACAAGCAGATCTGTTGTTACACGGGACTAAATGACAACTTTACGCAATCGAGTCAATGGAAAAGTTCCAGATTTGTAGCAGTGAGATGAAAAGATCAACACCACTGTCATGTCTGTCTGTTAAATATGAAGCTACAGCCAGTAGACTGTTAGCTTAGCTTAGCATAAAGACTGGAAACAAGCTAGAGCAAAGTATAAAAACAATTGGCAGTCTAAACTATTTCTTGACACTGTGACTTTCTTGAGTCTCTGCTGGATGCCTGGAAACCACACGGTGACGACAAGACTCAATCCGCTTGGACCGGATGTGCATGTAATCAGAAATTAATGCTACATGTCGGCTATGCAAGATGCAATATGCACATAAATGGGAGGGTCAGTGTTAGTGGCAGTATGAGGATGTGACAGGGTCTGACCCCTGACCCTGGTACATCAACAGCAACAATAATGGTGCAATGTTTTAATGATGATCATTGCCACTGCTCAGTGACAAAGATGCACCAGAACAGTACCATTCTAAAAATGACGTGGAAATCTGCAACAATCAATAGAAACAAGTCCCAGACCATTATGTCTGTGCAGAGCCGAAAATTTGGGGAAAACTGAATAAGGACAATGCCGATGGTGCGTCTTATCCACCAGTCATCAAACACTTGAGCTGGCTAAGCAATTTTATCAATCACTGTTGAGACCAATTTTGCAGAAAATAATATGGTAAATGTTTTAAATCTAGTTATGTACTATTCCTGGCCTTAGACGTGCTTTTAGAGGTGGATATAGTTACCTTTGGACAAAGCCAGGCCTGCTGTTTCTCCCATTTTCAGTTTTTAGGCTAAGCTAGGCTAACTGGCTGCAGGTTGTAGCTTCATTTTAAGCATGCAGACCTGAGAGTGGTATTAATCTTGTCATCTAACTCTCCAGATGAAAGCAGCAAGTGTATATCCCAAAATGTCAACCATCTGTGCTTTACAAACATCTGGAAGTGCAAACATGTCATGTAGGTGTAGATTGTGCAGCTTTCTGTGCTTTATCCTACATTAAAAAACTGCATAAATGACAGCGTGAATTTAACAATCTGCATTCTCTGTTTTGGTCTTTGGTTTTTCTGGACCTCACTTCCAAGAGATCATCGTCTGTATTCATCAACCTTTTCTTTCTTTTCTTGTCTATTCAGCCATTACAACCATTTACTTGCAATGCTGGCAGAGACCGGAAAAAAACAGTCCACTGCTTCATGTGCACGTGAGTTGAAGAGCAAGTCTTCAAGCAAGTCTACCCTACATGACAGAACAACTGGTGCTAAGTGATGGAGCGATGCTTGTTATTTTTCCTGGGAATGTTGCCACAGACCTCCAGTTTGTAATGCTACGACAGAGAGCTTTGATCAGTGTTGCCTTATTTGGAGATAGATAGTGACTTAACAGACATTTACTTAAATGAAAAGAGATCATTACTTTCAAACTTAACGTGTTTCACTTAACAAACATGCTGTCAACAGATTTCATGTGGAGGACATCCAATTAAAACTGTTGACTGTGAGATCTGTGGATTGTTACTCTCTGAACAGACGCTCTGAATGAGCATCACAAACAAAAATACATTTTGTATTTGGGTGCACATATCAAAGATGATAATTCACAACATTATGACTAAGATTAGTGAGAAAACTGTCGAGGCAATAGTCTCAATCTCTGCTCTAAAACTCACCTTTGAGGAGCCTTTGGGACTGATGGCAAAGGAAGGTTTTGGGGACTCTTCCTCCCTCTGCTTCTTCTTCTCTGCAGCCTCTGCCCTCCTCTTCTCTATCTCCTCCCTCATCCTCTTCCTCTCCTCCTGTTACAAACACCACAATCTGCTGTCAAACTTTTGTCATGGCTTAGAAACAATGAAATATTACAACAATGCATAATATTTCATTGGTATTGTTAATTCCTGAACACAAGATCCATCCTCGCCTGTTCTTTGGCTTTCTTCTCCTCCAGCTCCTGTTTCTTCTGCCTCTCCTCCTCCTCCATGATCTTCCTCCTCTCCTCCCTCTTCTTCTTCAGATCCTCCAGCTCGGCCTCTGCGTCCTGCTGCTTCTGCTTCATCTTCTCGAGCTCCTCGCTCTCTGCATCGTTTCGTCGGCGCTTCAGCTCCTGCAGCTTGCGCTCGGCCTCCTGTCGCTCCAGGTCGTCCGCCTTAGTGGAGGACGGAGCAGCGTCCCTGCTCGCAAACACACACAATTGTTTAACGATCAGTGCACATATATGAACTCCTACGTTCCTCAAATCAACCTTATCATGAGGGAATGTATGTATGAGAGTGGGGTGCATTTTACACTCATTCGAGTCTGAAAGTAATAAGAATCTACAAGCATGTTAGCAGCTCTGTGAGGCTGTACTTAAACTCAGTGGTGCTTTGTGTTAAATGTCAGTATGCTAACATGTTCACAATGTTTGGCAGGTATGTTTACCATGATCATCTTCTTAGTTTAGCATATTAGCATGCTAACATTTGGCAATTAGCCCTACACGCAGGAAAATTTTGTTTTGCACAATCGTCTTTTCTTCATCTTATGAGAAATAAATTATTTATTCTTATCTCAGGACTTCTTAAGGATAGCTGCTAATATGTTTGAGCACTGGCCCACCAAGCCCCTAAATTTGGTGGCCAAACTACATTTTTGTTGGCCCAAATGTAAATATTTGTAAAAGCAAAACATGAAAGACAAGTTCACGCAACTTAACACAGCCTTCCTTAACTTTGACACGTGTTTGTCCACTTTTCTCATGAATTATGATGTGGTCTTTCTTTCCTGAAGACATTGTTTCCAATGAAAAATGAGCAAGACCTAGACTTTCTGAGGAAACTGTGGGCACACACAACACTCCTGATTCCATTCACTCCTAAATATTTGTTGCTGTTTAATTTTTCCATAGTCCACCTTCTGTGTTTCTTAGCAGTTTAAGTTGACTTAGTGTACTTCAGTAGTCTGATATATTGATACTGTTTATTGCTTTTGTGTAAAAGTCGTGAGGGACTGTAGTACGAGGCTCAAACTTGGTGGCCACTAGGGGTCATCTACATTGAAATATTTGGTGGCCACATACAGTAGGCCATCCTCCCATGGTTAACCCTGCCTTTACATGCAAGTATGAGCGCATACAAAGACGAAAAAGCAGAGTGAAGTTGTACATTCAGAAATATAAACATACTGTCATGTTGGAATGAGACGTCTGTCCAACTTTACCTTGACGTCTTTTCTGTTTTCTTCAGTTTATTCTCAATGAACGCTCCGTTCTGTTTGGCTGGTTCATTCTTGCAAAAGAGAAGAAAAAAAATGAGACATTAAAACACCGTTCCTGCTTACAACTTGTATGTCTTAACTACAAAAAAAAAACTGCAAAGGTTTCCTATGTATATTGTTTTACCTTTTCCTTGAAACCAAACTTCTTCGGCTTCTCCTCCTTTACACAAATGGAAGAAAATGATTAAAAGTAATGAAAACAGGTGGTTCAGTGGAAACATCTAATGTAGAAAAATCCACAACAAAGCCATCAAACACTGGTGAAATCAGAGGCCGGGCAGTGAATGCAACACACATGTAAACTGAAGACACCAGCACCCTTTTTTTTTTTTAAAATGTGTGACCACATTGTAAAACAATATCAGAGAGCAAATATCTGAACAATGGATAAATCAAATGTGTCCCCTCATTCTCATTTAATCTGAATGATAAAAGGACTTGTGTTACATTAAAACGTCTGTGTTCTGTTACTGTGCAGACAGGGACGTTAATACAGTGTCGTCATTTGAGTTTTCCAGGTTTTTGAAGTCGTTGTGGTGAAAAGACTAATAAATCACATCATTACCTCCTCTTTCTTCTTCTTCTCCTCCATCTCTCTCTTCTTGCGCTTGTCCTCTTCCTCTTTTTTCTTCTTCTCCTCAGCCTCCTTTTTCCGCTTCTCCTCCTCTTCTTTCTTCTTCTTCTCCTCCAGCTCTTTCTTCTTCTGCTTTTCTTCCTCTTCTTTTTTCTTCTTCTCCTCCACTTCTTTCCGGCGTTTCTCTTCCTCCTCTTTCTTCTTCTTCTCCTCCATCTCCTTTTTTCGTTTTTCCTCCTCCTCCTTCTTCTGCCTCTCCTCCAGCTCCCGTCTCTGTTTCTCCTCCCTCTCCATTTTCTGTTTTTCTTCCTCCTCTTTCCTCAGTCTCTCCTCCATTTCCTTTTGTTGTTTGTCCTCCTCTTCCCTCTTCTTCCTCTCCTCCTCCTCCTTTAGCTGCCTCTCTTCTTCCTCTTTCTTGAGCTTCTCCTCCATTTCCCTTTTTTGCTTTTCCTCCTCTTCTATCCTCTGCTTTTCTTCCATTTCTTTTTGCTGTCGCTCCTCTTCTTCTTTCCTCTTCCTCTCCTCCTCCTCCTCGTCAGCATCAGGAGCAGCTTCCTCTTCAGCATCTTTAGTTCCTGAATCAGGTTGCGTGACCTTGGCTTCTGTTACTGCAGCTTTCTCCTCGACCTCCTCCTGTAAAATATATTTCACTTAATTTATCACCAGAATTAAGTTTTAAATAAACAGAATTTAGTTCTAAATAAAAAGAACCATTAAGGGTTCTTCGGTCTGTCCCCAAAGGGGAAATCTTTTTGGTTCCTGGTAGAACCTTTTATAAGGATTCCACTTGGAACCCTCTCACAGAGTCCATAGAGGGCTATACCTAGAACCATCTGTTGAAGTTTTCACTCAGAACCCCTATGATAGTTTCTGCAGAGATGGTTCCACCTAACTGTTCTATCCAGAACCTTTCCACCTTCTAAGGGTGCTACCATAAACCTCTTTATATTCCAAGGATTTTATCTAGAGCACACTCAGGGTGTTCTACAGAGAACCTTTTTAGATTGCAAGGGTTTTATCTCAAACACACCCAGGGGGTGAGTTCTTGAGGGATTTCAACAATTCTATGGATGAAAATGGTTCTTAATGGAACCTTTAGTCGTACAAAGAACCCTTGACAAACCCTTTCCTCAAAAAATGGTTCTTCAGAAGAAAATGGTTCTGGGTAGAACCTCAACCCTTCAGCAAGAACTTTTGTGGAACTCTTATTCTATGTGTGTATGACATAATAATGTCAAACCAAACAGTTTTACTCTACATATAAAATCTCTAGCAGACCTTCTCCTCTTCCTTCTTCTCCTCTTCCTCTTTCCTCCAGGAGTTGGTGTCGGTGTCTGCTGCCTCCTCCTCAGCTGGTTTCTCCTCCTCCTCTGTCTCCCGCTGTCTGCTGCTGCTGATGGACGACTGCTCCTCCAGCGTGCTGTCTGTGCCGTTGGTGGTGGTGTCGATGGTGGGGTCGAGCTCCTTCTGTCTCTCCATGGCCTCCTTCATCCTCCTCTGCCTGCGCTCCTCCCTCTTGGCCAGGCGCTCCAGCAAAGCCTGGTCGTCATCGTCTGCACCGCCGGTTGTGGTTGAGGACTCGGTCTCCGTCACACTGTAAGCACATGAAGAAATTCACCTGTAAAAACCACAAATTTTGGAACTGGAATTGCACCCTGCCAACTAGTGATGCACAGATGGGCTCAGGAAATCATCCACCCAACACCACCTGAATGTGTTATTTTCCCCAGTGTAGAGACCCACACCTGCACCTGCACCTATACCGGCCCCTGTAGGCGATGTTACCTTTTACATGATTTTGAGCAGCACAAGCTTTCCAGGTGATTTCTCTATTGTTTGTTGTAAAAACTGTAATTGCAAACTTGACAGGACAGTGGAAACTGACAGCAGAATATCAGTGGTATTTGTTACTGTAACATTACATGGTTTACTTTTAATGCAAGTTAGCATTCACATTAGACGTTATGGATCTTTTTCTGTCTTGTAAGTTCTGAACATACCTGAGGATAATCAAGTACTGAGAGCAGCACACTGTAAATCCACCCAGCTTACTGTCCAACAAATGACATCAACTCTCTTTTTCTGCTTTGGTCTACAGCTGTTTATGAAGCAGCTCTACTCTGATGACAGAAAGAACAAAATCACAGCTGGGGTGGTGGTGGTTCTGTTTCTCTGTTTAGTGTCTTTTGACTCTCTAGTTTTCCTTCCTTTGTCTCACTACACGGTGTTATTTAAACTTTTTTAACATTGCACCTGTTAGTGTCGATCACATCGGTGGTTCCAGACTCTTCTGTTTCCTTCATCTTCTTCCTCTCCTCTCTCGCACGTCTCCTTCGCTCCCGAGCTTCCTCCTCATCGTCATTGGTGACACCCACACTGAAATATCACACAAACAGATACATATAGCCTGCATGTTAATTTGCTTTTACTCCAAAGGAGAAAGTCATTAAGAGAAAAAAACTTCATGCCCATTCAAACTGAAATTACACCAGTTATTGGTTATTGAAGTTAAGCATTCATATGTATTATTATTATTATTACTACCACGTTATATTATTTGAACATGTGTTATGTGCATAAGTTGCTCCTTGTGATCTAGTGAGACCGGTAAAGGGATCTCTGCAGTGAGGTCGATCCCAAAAGCAAAAGCAAAGTAATCCCAAGTGTTTAGAATTACATTACTTAGGTTATAAGTTACATTTCAGAGGATGTATCCAGTTATCTGTAGTGAAATACATTTCAAAAGTAACCCTCCAACACAGGAAATGTCTCACGCTCACCTCATAGAGATGGGAGATGCCACAACAGAGGGAAAACAGACAAAGAAATAATAAGAAACACACATTGTGCATGTGTCTGAGATCTAAATGTCACCAGAAGAAAATGAGGTTGAAGAATTCCAAAGAAAAGACCCCCATGGCAACATCTTTAATCAGAGACAGAGACGATGCTGGAAAACAGAAGAGTGAAAAGGAGGAAGATAAAGAGATAAAGATGAGGACAAAATCAATTCTAGAACAAAAAAACAACCAAAAACCACCCTCCTGTCCTTCCCATCTCGCTTACATCCTTGCCACTGACCTTCATACATCCTCAGTGAGCATGCCAGGCTGTGTCTTTTCCAAGCGTTACCAGGTTTTATGAGGCGCAGAGAGAGCTTGAAATGGCTCATTGATAGAGCTTGGGTATTATTTCCTTCTGCTCTCCCTGAATCCACAACGCAATGATTTACAGATGTAGTAAGAGGAGGGGGTGATGGAAACCACAAGAATCGTTTCTGCCTTTAAAATGGAAACAAAGACTCAAACCAAGCGGAAATCCAACAAATCCTCAGGCAAAGGTTCCTCAAAATGGCATAGGTCGCCCCAAGAAATCATCGAGGAAGTAACTCAATTCGATAACACTCCACCCAAAGCTAGAGGCCTGCTGTGAGAGCGCTGTCAAAGTGTTACAGTTACATTTCCAGACGAAACGACCGGGCCTGAGGGACGTGAAACATAATAAATGGAGGGAAATATGATGAAAGTTTCTTGGCCAACGGGAGAAACTGAGCGAGACGAAGGACAAGAGACTAACTCAAGCTGTCAGAAGCATTCAGAGCAGGCTATCTTGTGTTTAAATAAAAATGGCAGTCAAAACATTCCAGCGTCTGCAGCGTTTCCTCGGGCTGCAGAGAGGAGCTGGGAGGCCGGGTTGGCACTGGGTGCACAGAGCTGGGTGCACGACTGTGAGAAAACTGCTGGGAACGCCTTTTTTTCCACTGCAGCTCTGATAGGACATCTGATATGACAGCAACTGACTTCTGAACTGGAGGGAAGTAATGTGTTGAGCTGTGGCCAAATTTCACCATCATCCTATAACAGATAAAACTGACAATATTTAAGGTTTTTAACTAAATCAATGAAAAGACCAGAGCCTATGTGTGGTCCATCTCTCAACATCTTTAACCTGTATGTGCCTTACATAAGACAGAACCATTTTCAACCAATAATATTATGATATTCTCCCATCAATCAGTCTTCAACTTTCATGAAAAATGAAGCCAACACGGTAGTTCTGCTGCAGTTCCAGACTCAGGTGCTGCTGAGATGGAGTCAGCCGGAGCCGCCACCCTGTGAGCTTCACAATGGCTCTTCAGAAACCTATGGGTGACGTCACGGAGAGTCATTGCACCATTTATTTTACAGTCCATAGAACCAGGACAGACCGGTTCTGCAACAGCACCTACACAGAGGCTGTTCGTGCCCTAACTCTTAAATCATTAATGCTGCAATTATTCCTGATTGTGACACACTGTGAGGGTGTGTATACAATTGTATGCTCCATAGGTAGTCGTAGTACTGATAGCTCCTGCATGGGCGTGTTGTTTTAATTATTTATTACTTAAATTACTCTCATGTCCTAAGGTGTTCATTGTAAGTGACAGCAGTTCTGTTTTCCTTGTTTTGCGCAAGCTAATCTAACTAAATTTCTCTTAACTATTAATAAGTGTAAGTATTGAAACTTTAAACATGAAACCATAGTTTAACTTTTGAAAAAAGGCTAAATTACTTCCTGTAATTTTTAGCAAATGTTGCTGGAACAAGAGAAAAGAACACCATGTGTTGTGGACTATTTTCAGCTGTGGATTAATAAACATTTGGTGCTCTAGTGAATATTTATGTAAGCAGGTCTGTGCATATTCAGACCACAGTGGCCATGTTCATTGTAATGAAGGAACATGTCGTTACTGGGAGAAGTTAGCCTTCAGGGCTTTCTGTCAGAAGGGCCCTCCTTGAAGTCAGGTGAGGTACTTCTTAAGAGCAATGAAATCCATCTGTGGAGCAGGATAGGGTGGATTAGTGGGTCAAACACAGGACTTTCACACAGAAGACTGGGGTGTGTGTCCCATGTGAAGCACTTCAGGACATAATAGACTTTTTTCAGTGTTCTGTTGCAGTTTGGTTAAGTTTTGGTAGAACACTGTGAATCTAACTTCTCTCATGTGTGAACATATCATCCAGTGTCACAGCATCACTCAGTAATGTGAAGGAAGAAGGTATATCAGGCTTTGCTTTTACAGGAAATACTTACTAGACAGATTATTAGAAGGTGGTGTCTGTCTTTAAATGGGATTTGTTGAAAATTTGTATACATGTATAAGCATATAGACTGCAGCATCACCAGACTTATTCTTTTAACCATGCATCACTGTAGAGTGAAGCAAGTTGTATATTTTCTCAGGTTTTGATCATCTCTTTTGTCTTAAGTCTAGTCTAATT
>JAJHUR010140504.1:266486-296471 GCA_027495735.1 Lutjanus campechanus | reverse complement strand
GAGTGTGTATGTGTGTGTCCAGCTTGGGGCTTGGCAGTGTCTGTTCTGAGGTTTCTGTGGCTGCAGGTAGCGGACCTGTTCACTTAAACACTGTACCTCTAATGTACTCCAGATGATCCAACTATTTATAACTCTCCCACACACGCACACAGGCAAGCATGCACACACACACACACACACTCCATGCCCTGTTGCAGTTCAGGCGCCTGGCTTTTTACTATGGTAACATTACTTCAGACTAGTTTGCTGGAACCACACACACACATGCACACACATGCATACACACACACACACACGCACACACACACACACACACACACACGCACACACACACACATGAACACACGCACACACACGCTCCTTCCTTGCATTTATATGTGCTTTTGGTGTCAACAAAACCTTTTGCCTTTCTTTTTTACATAGGTGGTGTTACTTTTCACTTTTCCTGTTGTGCCATGACTCCAGTGTGTGTGTGTGTGTGTGTGTGTGTGTGTGTGTGTGTGTGTGAAATTGGCACTGACTCACACCAAGCAGCCTGGGGAAGAGAATTATGGGGCATTTAGGCCTGTTTTACAGGACCTGAAAAAAAACATGCAAATGGTTCATGTGACACCAAACGCCAGGCTTATAAAATCACACAACCAACACCTTCTGTGACAGAGAAGAAAATGAGACGCAGACAGAGGAACAACAGCCCGAAAAGAAAATACAACGCTCTAATATTAAACTTTTTGTAAAGTAAAAAAACACACACACACACACAAATTCAGAGCGCAATTGGCTAGAAAAATGCTGGCTGGCAATAATCACTGCATCAGCAAGACCTTGTTTTCTTACAGTCCCGGCATCTTTCTCTTTGTCTCGACTGTGTTTTTATTTCTTTCTTATAGTACACTCACACTCTCCACCGCTGCACACACGCTTTTGGCGAACGGCAGTGAGCACATAGTGAGGCATGATGAGTGTTATTGTATTTGTGTGTGGAGGTAAACAAAAATGGGAGAAAGGGAGGGAGTTTGACCGAAGAGGAGGAAATGAGAGAGGGGAAATATTAAACACAGTGAAGGAGATTATATGATAGATAAAAGGAGAGATGCAGAGGGAGGGGAGGATTTGGGATGGGAAAGAGGGAGAAAGAGAGTGGTGGAAAGACAGAAAGCGACCACCTCAAAGTCATGAGAGAAGAACTGCGGAGGGAGAAATGAAGAAGGTGGAGAAAGAAAGAGAAAGACCACCCTACAGTGAAAACCAGAGGAAGGCTGCAGATTTCAACGTCTATTTCTCTCCCAGCACAGCTCCCCTTAGACCAACACTGAGCAAGGAGTCACTCTTACTGCCAAGTCATCCCTCACTTTACCCGTGTGTGTGTGTGTGTGTGTGTGTGTGTGTGTGTGCGCGCATACTCATGACAGGGGCCCCCAGAACGGCAGTAAACTGTGCTCTGGTTATTGGTTTCAAAAGAGTAAAGCTTGAAAACTTTATATAATCCAGGATGATGCAACACCCCGAGGCTGGGTTTCCAACAAGGATTAAATTTTAAACCCAATTAAATCATGGTTTAACTTTAAATTATGTTGAATCAAACTTTTACACTAGCTTAAAATGATCAAATATTTCATTTAAACCTCCGTTTAGTTGTTGCTCTAAACCTAGATTAAGTTTAATCCTGTTGCACCAAAACTTTAAACAACTTAATTTGTGATCCAGTATTAACTTTAATCTTACACTTGAGGAGGTTTAGCTTTTAAAATTACGGCCTTTTTGAGATAGATTGAGAAAAATAATCAAGTTCTTTGAAGAAAATTAAGGGACAAACTCTGCCCAAGTTTTATGAGTTTTATGATGTGTCTCTTCTTTCTTTCACCCTAATTCGGCCAATAAGTTTTTCTCAAAGGAGAAGAAATTAGAGCTTTTTTCCCTAAGACTGTTCTGCCTAAAGCTCCAGTGTGCTGTGATTGACTGTGAGTGCGACTGTAGACTGACAGTAAAAAACCAGCTCACTTGCAAGCAAAGCAATGTTTTGTTAACTTTTTAGCTAGCTAGCAAACGATGCACCATTTTATTTAGGAATTCAGTGCATTTACCCTTTAACACTTACCAGGTCCCACAAAAAAAATTATTTTTATTTTTTTATTTAAATTTTATTTTACTTCTTCTGCCTCTTAACCAGGCAAGTAATTAAGAACAGATTCTTATTAAACAATGGTTGCCTGGCAAAAGGCAAAAGCCACTTGAGGAAAGGGGGCAGGAACTAAAAGGGTATGAAAAGGTAAACACAATCAAAATGTATTTATGTCAATTTGGATAAGCAAGCATCTCCACATTGATTGTACTCTATTTAATTTCAGTTTATATTATTAAATGGGGATTTACGTCAGTGAGATTCGATATTAACTTTACAAAAGAACTCTGGTTAGTTTTAAAAGAGTAGTGTGTGTGTGTGTGTGTGTGTGTGTGTGTGTGTGTGTGTGTGTGTGAAGAATCTCTGGCCAGAGTGAGGACAATCCTCTCTACTTTTAACACAACGAGGAAACATACATTTCCCCACTGAAAGCCACACTCCCATCATTGTGAAAGGCCCTATGTTGAGTCAAACAATGCTCTCTCTTGTAGAAATAACACACAGTGTGTTGTGTGTGACCCCGGGGCTTCTCCATGCTGATAGTCCATCTATGCATGATAAGAGACCAGTGTGGTTTCAAAAGGTAAACATGGAGAAAACCCCTCCAATCTCCATCAATACACCCCCCGAAAGTTCCCCATTTTCAGCTGGAATTAGACATTCAAACAGCTCAAATCCAATAAAGGAACTTTGTATAGGTCCGAGGTAAATTAAGTTAGGAGAAAGAGCCTATGTGTTTGAGTGAGCCGTGCTGGTCTTTGATAAAGCGTGTATGTTTATATTCGTAAAGCGGGGGTCACTGTGATATTGTCTGGTATGTGGAGAGTTATAAGAGGCTTGTGCTTAACTCAATCTGCAAGATAAACAGCCCCGGGGGCAGGAGCGCTGAGAGGATTCATATAAGTTCGCTCCCTTCTTCCTGCCCTCTTTTCTTCCTCTTTTTCTCACTTGTTTATCATCTCCTTCATTTTCAAACTCACTCCTCCGCTCAGACACGTATCCTTCCTTCCCTGTTCTCCATACACCATCTTTATGTAGTCCTCCACCCATTCATATGAGAGGGATTAGTGAACTGAGTGGGTACTTTGTGGAGGTGAATGTGGTGGCTCGTGGTCCAGCTGGGGGTCACTGTAGGCTGGGGACAGGGTCAGATTGAGAGGTCATAGGTCAGGACTGATGGGTGCAGTTGGCACCGTCCTGAGGGAATGTGTGTATGTGAGTGCTCATTATATTACTGGACCAGTTTTTGCCCTGACTTCCTTTCTGTCACTCTTCTGTCACTCTGTTCCTTCCTGCTCGCTTTAACAAAGCCCCTGACTCAGTAGAGAACTCTTTAACGTTCAGGCGTGTCATTTAAGGATTGCTCTAATGATTTAATATCGTGCTTTCATAGAGGTGTGCAGCCCACAAGGGAGAGATTTTAATATCCAAACGAGACGGCATTTGGGGAGTATTTAGCTTCTGTATTGTGATGTATTTCTGAGTGAAACAGGATAGGCAGGTGTGAGGAATTTGATTTGACTAGCTAAATAATGAATCTTAGCTCTGTAATGATTGATGGGTGGATGCCATGATATATTATTGGCTGAGACTGGCAGGTTCAAGCCTACATAAACATGTGTCATATTGTTTTGCAGGAAGAAAACATGATTGGATTTTGATGTTAGAACACAAAGAAATATTAAGTAGGTGCACAGTGTTTCTGGGGATGTCATCTAAAAGGGACATCATCATCATCATCATCATCCTAAAAAGGACTTTACATTTCATCTTGACTTTAGAAATGATCTAAATTGAAGCAGCACAGATATCCTGACTTAAAAGAAAACCACACAGCTTCTACAAGTATTTAAAGTACAGTCATACATGTAAATATTGTTTCTACTGTTTTTTTACATCTGTTTTTTCCCATATGTTTATTGTCTATTCTCTGTTTTTCTATTTATGCTGTTTTAACTGAGAGTGCTTGCCTTAATCTTTGCTTATATTTTTAATACTGTGTTTGTTATGCACCAACATGCCACAACAAATTTCCTGTAAGTGAAAACCTACTTGGCAATAAAACCGTTTCTGATTCTGATTTAGTCCCCAGTATGTGATGCATCATACAGTTCCCATAATGCAGCTCTGTAGCATCCTTCATTAGACCTCTCTCCCTCCTCAGTGCTCACTTCTTTCAAACACTATACCCCCAGTTTTTATTATAGGCTTACTGTTAAGAAATGTGTCCAAAGTCCAAGAAAAATAAACCTGATGACATCATCAGGGTTATTTTTTTGAATTTGGAGAGCTCCCTCCAGATAGTGGTCCCTCATGTGTAAGACTTTTACAAATGTTGTCAATTTAAAACATAATTTTAAAAGACAAAAAAGTCACAATTTGTGGTTGGTTTCTCGTAATTTAGTTTGGCTTTATGTGAAACCGCTCAGTGAACTTCGTCTCTGGTCTTGCACCGGATACACAGACACTGATCTTGCTGCCCCTTGTAAAGTTATCTTACCTGAAGTCTTTTAACCAGCTACCCCTGGTCTTTTTATCAGCTAGTACGAGAAAAAACAACTAAGACCCATTGCTGTGTGAATAAATCCTAGCATAAAAAACACACAGGCATCATAGCTTCAGTGGCTAATATTAGCTTTTGGAGGGAGAAAGTCATTGGGTGTGTCTTTGTAATTATGTATCATCATAGACCGATGCTTCGACAGTTTTGCAACAAACAACAACTTTCTTGACATTATGTGTAATTTTAAAAAAAATCATCTGTCTCTTGCCATTGACTAGAGTTCAATTTTTTTGTTAGTTAGGCTCCATGGTGGTCCACTGGAATGGGTGTGACTTTGCCTCTTTATACAGCATCACACTAAACAGGTGAGGTGGCTCCTCCAAGGCGTTTGAAGATTTCATGTTGAGTAGTTTGCATTTATAGACAAAGAGGCAAAAAACTCTGGAAAAGGAAGAATTAAACTTATGTGACCTCTGCAATCTCAGTTTCTCCCTCTGCTCTCCGTCTTAACCCAGTTCACTGTTATCGTAGTTTATTGCACCAGTGATGAGTGGGTTGCAGCGATATGCAAATAGGTATCTCGTTTCAGTTCAGAGAATGTCCTCAGGTATGATTGTCCTGATTTAAGATCCATGAGTCAAAAGCAGCAGAATGCAAATAAAAAGAGCCTAGTGCACACACACACATATATACACTTACACCTACACACACACTAACTGCTTCGGCTTGAGATGAAACACAGATAATTAGCTCTAATGGAAACCAGACTTGCAAATCTAGTCTCTCTTTCTGCCTGTGTATGTGTGTGTGTGTGTGTGTGTCAGTCCGACTTCCTCTCCCCCCTCCTGTCTTCTTGTGGTGTTGAGGGTTAATGTAAACCAGCTCTTGTTACCCCATAATGGGGGACTTCAGACAGAGATGGAAATGAGGGAGACAGAAAGCTGAAAGAGGTAAAAAAGGAGAGGTAGGACAGGTATAGACCTCCGCTCGAATGTTTAAATGACTAACCAAACAGCAACGTGGGCCTACTGTGGATGTAGAGGAGCGAGAAACACATTTTAACAAAGATTTACAGCTCCTGGCTTTATTAAAGCACACACAGGCCTGCACCTTTGACTTTTGTATCACTTTAAGGACTGCCAAGCAAAGAGATATATATGGTGATTAATGAGCAGGAGAGAGTGTGTGTCAGTCATCAAAGAGTCTATCATAGCACACTTAAATCCAGGGAACCAGATGCCTTCACACTGATAACAAGCGGTCATCCCATTACCTTCAAACATCAAAGGAGGAGTTGCAGGAGCTGAGTCCCCCCTCCCGTCTCTCTGTGTGGAATGTATTTCCCTGTTTGGTAGGCGTGAGAAATCTCCCTCTGTGTGTGTATAACCTATATATGTGTGTGTGTGTCTGTGTGTGTGTGTGTGTGTTTCGAAGCCTCAGAGGTGACATTCCTCCGTGTCAGAGCAACAGCCTCAAGTTTAAGATAACATGGCCACGGTGATCTAAGGGTGGGAATCGATTCCCCCCAGTGGCTGGCGAGGGCCTTGGGTCAGAGCTGATGGCTTTACCTTCCGCACGCACACCCGTGATGCAAAAACACAGTAATGCTCCCATAATCATCCCTCAACAACCCTATGGAGAGACGTGGAACACACTATGATGTGTCTGTATTGACCTCAGTGTCTTGTCCAGCTGAGTCCATCCCTACAGGATTTCACAGCGTTTTTTGAGGAAGTTGTTCTAAAAAGTTTGGATGCATGTTTTATGCATTTCTTAACTGTAGGAAAAAGGTTGAGATTATTTTCTTTTTGTGTGTAATTTATTAAAAATAAAAAAGGCTTCTTATTTTGGGGAGAATAAAACCTCACTATGTTCTGAGTGTTCTAAGTAACCTTACCACAAAGTAATGTAAATGAATAAATGCAGTGGGTATTCCACAAAGGAGCAAGATCTTTTTGGAGCGCAAATTCAGTTAAAACAGCAGCTATGAAATACAAAAATGCACAGCGCATTGATAAATATCAACAACAATGACAAACTTTGTGGTCTTTTCTGTACCTGTGACAAACTCTGGTCTCCAAACTCTTGACTGAACTCTTGTGATATTCAGTGTTTTAACTTGTTTTAACGTGTCTGGGCTGCCTTAATAATAATAAGTATAAATCATCAATAGTTTGGGAGAATTTGATAATAATAGAATTAAATGAAATAAAAACATAATTTTGAAGTAAATATCATATAACTTTCTGAGATTATTTTATTTTTCTCTTGGTATTACTATTTTAAGTCTTGATTTGATCATTTATCATGTTCATATGTATATAACTAAATGACTATGTGCAATATTTCTACACAAACCACACATCATTCAACACCGTCATACACCACCTCTCCATGTCTGTCACACCATACTCTATACTTAGCTAGCTGCTGAATGCTTCTGCACCCTTTTTACTTGCATTTTATCGTTATTTTATACTTTATATTGTGTTTTTTGATGAAAAAACATCTTGAACCAATGTTTGTGAATCTTCTTAGACTTGTTCTTTTTCATTAGAGCTGGAGGTATAAACTGTAAAAATACACTATTTTGTAATGATTCCAAACAAATAAATGTTACTGGTCAAATAAACAGTGAAAAAACAGGTTCGATAAGCTTAAGATATTAAGTTGAGCCAACAACTTTTCACTCACACTGACAAACATTTATAGCATTTACTCTAATTTATCAACATTTAATAACCTAATTCAATACTAACCATCCTGGATTGCAGGGCTTTCATTATTGTGAAAACAAACAGCCATGACTTGTCTTAAACTGTACCAGAGACACACAGCAAATTTTCATCATGTTTTTTTTCAAAAAAGAAGGGTTTCAGGAGAGTATTAACTCTCGATCTTTCTCGATCTTTGTGCAATACATTCATTCAACTCATCATCTGAACTCAAAAGACAAGTTAGAAGAAGTTGTTTATAGGTTTATAGTTGTTTATAGGTTTAATTAGCATGAATAAATAAAACATGTGCATTTATAATATAATATTCATGTCAAATGAATTAGAAAAGATAAGTTGATTGCACTTAATCCCTGTATGGTTTTTCTTTACAGTGAAGCTATTCAGTTTGCATCATGACCCATGTCCACTCCTTTTATCTGTCAGAGCTCCTGGGGTATAGCTGCTGCTGCAGCACCTGCAGGAGACTCCCATGCTGACCTGTGACTCGGAGGACATCTGGGAATATCATGCATGCCTCCCACAGCTCCACATTCACCCTGTTCAAACAGACCACCAGCTAATTATGGCTTTCCCAGATCCCTGAGCTCAAGAAATCACTACACAATAAGCCACGGGTATGAGATGTTTTCTTTTGCTGCCTCTGCTGTGGTTTAGCTAACTGGGGATTCAGCAACAAGCAGTGAAAATAAACTCTGCATAGGCTCAAAGTGCTGAGATATGAGAAATGAGTTTGTTTCAAAAAAATTTCAGGTATTTAAAACTATTTTTGTGCATCAAATAAGCACCCTCATGCCTTCTGTTGATGGTCTTGAAATTGACTATTTTATTATTTTATTATTCTGCCTTTTGTTGTTGAGTCTATAATGAATATCCAGACAAGTGAGGGGTAAGAATGATACTTTCATTTTTTAATTCAAGATATTACCAAATATTTACAACACTCAAAATGTGCAGACTCCAGATCCATTCAGCATTCTGAGATATCCCCAAAAATAAATAACCTTTATTTGAGTGAGAGGAAAAGGAATTTCGAACATGTGTAGAAAAATAAATACAAAATAACTTCATTTGCTGTGAAACGTTGTCACAGGGAATGTGGAATGAATTGTCATTTTTCTCTCAGGTTTCAAAACAGAGCAGTTCCTCAGAGCTCATTTTGTTTTTACAACATTCATAGTCGCAGTGGTCTTTCTTTCTTCATATCTGTCCCGTCTGTCCTAAGTGCTCCCTTTGCAAACATTGCAGTCCACGCAATGGGAAATATGAAAAGCCCGCTCCCTCCTCTGAGACCTGAAGCTCAGCGGCTGTATGGGCCTCAGCTTGGCCTGTGTCAGTCTGTCTGAAGGGCCAGCCTGACCCACTGGTTCTTCAGTCTGGATAATCTGTGAAAGAAATAATATTTTGTTTTAGAAAATCATCCAAAACACAGAAATGTATCTTTTTGGTAACTGATTGTTTTTAAGAAAAAAAAAAGGGGTTGTGGACAAAAAAAGACATTTGTGGATGTCACCTTAGGCTTTGGGAAACTGATCAATTTATGACATTTTTCTGACATTTTATCGACCAAACAACGAATCAATCAATCAAGAAAATGATCAATAGATTAATCGATAATGAAAATAATCCTAAATTGCAGCCCTAAATGTATAGTTTGTATGGACTCAGGTTGTAAGATATGTCTTAATGCATTTATAGGCTATATTTGCAGTGATGTAACCTGGTTATGACCTATGGGGCATAAGCATGAATCGATGTTTTCATCAAAATAGCATATTCCCTGCTTGTAGTAGCAACAGGGGTCAATGCCCCTGTCATGTTGAGTTTGGACACTCCTATGGCCCCCCTTCCAAGAGTCTACTGTAAAAATAAAATGTTAATTTTCTTGCAATGATAAGGTGTTGACACCATGTTACTGAAGCAAATAATTCAAACTCGAAGTTCCTGAAACAAAACTCAATCTCGGAATGTTGTTTTTTGTGTATTATCTTACATACTGAGCTAAACATTTCGAAAGCTTGAATAATGTCACTCTTTATCTCTTTTGTGCTGGATCAAATGTGCCCCTTTGAAAAAAAAACTGCCCCCCCCCAGTAGAACTGATCTAGAACCACTACTGGATGTGTTCACATTTTAAGGTGGATGGTGAAATCTTGTGGCTGTTTTGTACAATCAGGGAGCTCCACCCCTTTCATGAAATGAAACAGACCTAATGAATTTTTGAAGTGTTTTGAGGGGATGCCATACAAATATTGCAGCAAAAGCATCCCTAATGGAAGACTATAACTATATTATTTTTATTTTTTATTTAATTTCGGTGCTTAAAATGCACACAGGAACATTTTGACACCTCTTGTCTGCCTACACTCCTGATGACATGAAAGCCATACAAATATTGCAACAAAAGTATCCCCCATTGGAAAATTACAACTATATTTGTTTTATTTTTCGTCTGTTTTCGGTGCGTAAAATGCGCATAGGAACATTTTGGCAACCCTTTACCTACACCCCTTTCAAGATGAAATGAAACAGACTTAATAACTTTCAGAAGTGTTTTGGGGCATGTCATACAAATATTACAACAATAGTATCCCCAGTGGAAGATTATAACTCTATTTGTTTTGTTTTTTAAACATGTTTTCGGTTCGTGAAACGCGCACAGGAACTTTTTGGTACTGTCAGCCTGCAGGATGAGGACAGAAGGGTACTGAGCTTACCGTGCCGCACCATCCACAGCAGCCCTGCTCTAGTGGGATGTAGTAGACAAGGACCACGCGCCCCCCATCCTCCAGACCGAGAAGGCGTAGCTCAGGCGCTCGTGCGCCACGTAGCTGCAGCTGGTCCCTCGCGCGTCCAGCTCGTCGCTCTGCAGGACTTGGCACAGGAAGTCGATGTAACGGGCAGCGAGTTTCAGTGTCTGGATCTTGCTCAGTTTGTCCGACGGCAGGGTGGGAATGATCTTACGTAGCGACGTGAACGCCTCGTTGAGGGACTGCGTGCGTTGCCGCTCGCGGATGTTGGCCATGACGCGCTGTGTCTGCAGGTCATCGAAGGAGGGCTCGGGGCTGCTGCTGCCTTCGCTCCCCGCGCTGCTGCCACCTCCTCCTCCTCCTCCTCCTCCTCCATCGCAGCTCTTCCTGCATCTCTTCTTCCCGGGGTTCGGACTCTCCACGTCTCCCTCCTCCTCCTCGTCCGCGCTCCGCCGCGTCGCCCGACGCTTCCTGGCGCCTCTCCGCGGCAGCTGACGCTCGGTCTCCTCCTCGCTGTTCCCTGCACTGTCCATTGGGGAGGGGTCCTCTTCCCGCATCGTCTCGTCCAGAACTTTTCTCTGGCCTGTAGGACCGTAATAACCCCTGACCCTGATCCGCTGAGCTGTTACAACATCAACAAACACCACAGGTAATCAGAAGTGTGGCCTGTAGCGGGGGTGTGGACTGGTGTAACGGTAAATCTGTGCGCCACAGAGAGGCAGAGGTGTCTGCCAGACTGGGACGGCCGGGGCTCTTATAGCGGGAAACAGGCAGGAGGATTTTGGGGAGCGCTGTGATTGGGTGAGGAGGGGTGTAACATAATACTGCCGGAGAGGGAGAGTCTAGCTATAATATCAGGAATGGTGTTTAAGACATGTAGGCTCCTTTAGAGGAAGATTGTGAAGGGGGGTTGTGGGGGCTCGATATTGTTGAATCATAGGTGTAGATTTGTGCAAGGACAGGGGGAACTTTATGGAAGCCCAATTCTGCCAGTAAAAGGAAAAAATGTTCCCGTGGTAAGTTTTGAAAAAGTAATAATAAAATCTGATAATTATGAGGTTTAATCTCATATAGATGAGGTTTTATCACATTACTTTTTTTTAATCATATTTCTATATGATAATTATAAGATATGACTCATAATTCCAATTTTTTAACATAAATTTGACTTTTTTGTTTCATAAGTGAGCTTTTATCACATAATTATGGGTTTGAATCTCATTATTTGTCCTTTTTTTAATCTCAAAATGCTGGATTTTTTGTCTCATTATTTTGACTTTTATCTCATAATACGCCTTTTTAAAATCATCCTTTTATCTAAAATTCTAATATTTTAACTCATAATTCTAGTTTTTGTCTCATAATTTAGACATTTTATCTAATAATTATGCCTTTTTATTGCAGAATTATGACTTTATCTCATAATTATAACTTTTCATCTTAAGTCTTTAAGGCACATCTCTGACTTTTTAATCTTATAATTATTACTTTTTAACTCATAATTCTGGCATTTTTTACATAATTTCAACTTTTTATCTCATAATTGACTTTTCATCACCTAATTATACTGCTATTATCTCATCATTTTGACCTCTATCTCATAATTATGCCGTTTAATCTCACAATTTCAAAATTTTCTTTGATAATTTGGACATTTTCTCTCATAATTATAACTTTTTATCTAATTATTATAACTTGTCCTGTTTTTTTCCTTTTCTTTTGTTTCTTGTTCTTTTTTCTTTTACTGACAGAAGTGTCTCACCTGAATTCTTTCTCACTTCCCACCCCCAAATTATTTCTGCCTTGAATGCATAATGCTGTTTTTTCTCTCATTCTTTGATTTATTGTAAATTAAACAGATAAATTGTAATCTCTGATTAAAGTCTATACAATTAATTTTGGCAAGTAATGAGACTGTATGCCATTTTTGTTTTCAAACCCTAAGCCTTTTTGAAAGTTGTTACTATGTCTCACTATGTATGAACTCGCTTATACCACCACCTTATTTCAAATAAATCAGAAACCAATTCCCCCAAAGCCTGGAGTCTGTTGTAGGCTTCTGTTCCAGGTGTAGACGTTGCCGGTGATGGGAGCAGCGGTGGCGGTGGAAATCATCAGACCTACTGAAGCACAGGAGGTTGTCACAGCAGGAGGTCGCCGCTCTTAAAGCAGGCCGTGGTGTTTATTTTCCCGTCAGCGGCCCCGCGTTGAGGTATGCGCTTAAATAGGTCTGACTCCCGCAGGGATCTGGACACTGCGGCTCAGGTTTAAAAGACGGGCCGTCCCAGGGAGCTCTCAGGGCGGATCCGAGCTCACAGCGGGGTCGCTGAAGGCGGTGTACTGCCGGAGAGCAATGCAAACACTGGAGGTGATAAAGATGGACTGAGACACTCGCACGCACAGAGTCCAAGCACGCACACATGGCCACCCAGCTCTGGGGCCTACCGCGATATAATATCAAAATCCAGCAGAGATAGCTCCACATGTGGCTGCAACTGGATCTGGCAACTTTTAGAGGTGGTCTGTGGTGTGGATTATCCACATGGACGCCTCACCTCTGATGAGGGAGGATGACACACGGTCTAGTCCCTCTTTATTATTGGAGGAACCGCCACAAGCACCTTTGGGGCCTTGATCTCCCTGCACTAAATTTTACTGCATTTCACTTCGAGAAGGACAGCATTTGGGTTCGTCACGCGGTTTACCTCTTCGGAGCTTGTCTCATCCCTTTCACCCCATCTCTGACTCAATTCACACCTCAGTGCCAAAGATAATATCCAGCGTCCTACAGGGAGCCTTGAATTTGCGATTCAAATCGGCTCAATTTGCACCTGACACGGCTGATAAGGCTTTAAGGGTCAATAAATGTTTCTTATTTGCTCTGATTTTCTTTTTGAGAAGAAAACCTAAAGATGTTTTTATTCTCAGCTTCACCTGATCAATGTCCGCATCAGGTCGCTCTCCAAGGTGCTGAAAGAACACACCTGAAGTCCTGCAGTCAACCTCCTTAAAAACTGACATCACGTGATTGAAAAATAAATGTTACTGTTTCAGACACTTACACTTTTAAATTAGAGGCAGGCTATAACGAAGCTGCGAGGATTAGTCCATTCATTGATTAGTCGAAAATAAGTTTCCAAGGGGCTGCAATTTAAGATGATCATTGTTGATTAACCTGTTGATCATTTCATCGATTAAATGTTTGGTCCATAAAATGTCAGAAAATGATGATAAATGTTCATCACTGTTTCCCAAAGCCGGAGATGACGTCCTTAAAGGTCTTGTTTTGCCCACAACCCAAAGATATTCAGATTACTGTCATATGGACCAAAGAAACCAGGCAATATTCACATTAAGAAGCTTAAATCAGAGAACTTGTGCATTCATAATAGATGAATCATTACAGCTCCAGTGCCAGTATTTTGACAATCGAAATAAATTCGTCAAAAATGTGCTGTCCCAACTTCTTAAATGTGCACATTTTGTTTTCATTTCTCATTTATTACAGAAAATGTTGTTTTTGGACTGTTGGTTGGACAAAAGAAGCTATTTAAAGACATCACTTCTGCTCTGGGAAATTATGAAGCATTTTCCCCCCTACATTTCATAGACTAAACAAATAATCGTAAAGATAACTGGAAGATTCATTGATAATGAAAATAATCGTTAGTTGCAGCCCTACCGTCTAATAGCCAACTACAAAATAAATGGCTTTATAAAACTGTCAGGGGGATTAATCGCCCTTATGCTTCCTGCCCTACAAAGCCTCACGCAAAAGGGTAAAACTGAGAAAAATAGCTCTGAAGCTTTTTCACTGGCCAGATTTTATAGTTAGGCCTACTGCAATTCTCTTAAACAAAGCATAATTGAACTCTAAAACTTTGTCACAATATCAAGAAGTTCATTTTTGGCTTTTAACTAAATTTCAATCAAAAAAGTGCGGTTAGCCTTTGGCCTAAATCAGTTTGAATTTTGTTTCTTCTTTGTGACGCAGAGCAAACAACAAATGAATTATCATCGCATATAAATTTGTTTTAAAGCATCAGTAAGAAATATTAAGTGAACTAGTTGGAGGAGACTCTCAGCTTGTTTAGGTCAAGTCTAATAATTTATGCTATTGGAAAAATAATATTATGCTGTCACTACAGGCTACTTTTATGAATTAAAATGGGGTTTCAGACGTTTCTTCGAATCCTGTTGTCTGTCTCTTTAGAAATAGAGCCACATCACAGTTTGGATAAAGTTGAATATAAAATTAGAAGTTCATCAGTTAAGCCATTGAAATGTCTTTTCCATCCAAATCTCCACGGAATAACGTTCACATCGGACTGTTTTGACTACTTTGCTCCAGTAGGTCCGTCATGAAGGAGATGTAGACGATGGCCAGGCGCAGTGTGTCGATACGGGACAGTCTCTTCTCGTAAGCAAATGTGGGAACTTTCCTCCTCAGCTCATCAAACGCCTCATTCAGGCTGAACATCCGCTTCCTCTCCCGCACGTTGGCCGCCTGCCGCTGGACCACGGTGATGATCCTCCTCCGTTTGGACTTGGTGGAGTGATGCCCGTGCGCCCCGCGGCTGTAGCACCTCGGTGCGCCCATCACCAGATGCTCGGTACGCAGGTTGTTTTCCAGCTCCCGGTTCCAGGGCATCTGGCTGTTCGGACTGGATGGGTTGTTATCCACCTGCTGCTTTGGTTGAGGAAACTCCATGAGGTTCATGTCATTGACAAAATTTATTAAGGTGGAGTCCACTAAGCGGTCCTGCATCTCCACATTCAGTCCCAAACGGCAGTCTCACGGAGATGATGCCACTTTTATATGTCTGCTGTTCAGTCAAGCGCAAAAAGTGACGCCAAACAAAGCTGAAATCATTCAGCAGACACGGAGACACGAGATGCAGGAGAATATCTCAACAAGTCAATCCAAACTCATCCAAATCCGGTCAGAGCGCGACAGGGTGAGATCCTATTTGGCTCAAGTCCAAGGGCCTTTCCTGCTGTTTTAATAAGTCGCCTCACAGCGCGACATCTTTCATGTCCCCTCCAGCTTTAAATCAAGTCTATTTCTAACGTTAGTCTGCCGATGAGTGAGGTTGAATCTGAGGAGAAATGCTTTAAAAAGGCCGAGAGGAAGCTGGAGGGCCCCGCCAATTGATGCGCTGTCCTCCTGGAGGCCCTTAATGAGCTCCTGAAGAAGGGAGCCTCTTGACAGAGGGTCATACAGTCTTGTTTACACTCTTCCCTCTGCTTCAGAGGCTAAATAATGACACTTTTATCACTTAAACAGGCCAGGAGAAGACCAAATAGAACATTCCCTAACAGTCGCTATACACCACACGCTTTTCTGTTGCAAATTAAAGCAAATAACTGTCCGTTCCCATGGCAGGACAGAGTCCACACTGCAGGGACTGCTCAGAGAGACACTGTGTGCCTCTGGAGAGGGTGCCTGGTCACCAGGGTTGGGAGAGTTACTTTAAAAATTCTGATACAATTACTAATTATCTGTTAGTTGGTTGTCAGTAACTCAATCCATAGGCAACCACAATATTACAGTAATGTGACTTGATTACTTCTCCATTACTTTTGGATTACTTAAAATATGCTGACATTGTCTAGCCTAATACAGTGTTTTATGCCTGAGTGCATGTTTTGATGTACTTTGATAAGTATGGTCAGTTGGTGGTTGTAGCTAATGTTGGCTGGTAGCTAAAGGTAGTGGCTGGTTAGTGTAACAACCATTGGCTGGTCTGTGTAGCTAGCTAACATTAGCAGTGGTTTGTATAACTACAGCTGGTTGGTAGCTGATGTTAGCGGTTGGTCTGTGCAGTTAACATTAGCAGTTGGTCTGTGTAGCTAACGTTGGCAGTTGGTCTGTGTTGTCTTAACTGTAAAAGTTTATTTAGATTAGATGTTGAGTCATTGCATGATGACAGTCTTTTCACAGCTGAAGGCAGAACTGACACATTTGAGCACAGAGTGGTGTTGTGAGATTCATGAAGTGTTGTAATGTAAGCAAACTGCACATGGTTCTTTATTTTAACATGAATTTTATCCTGCTGAATTAATCCTACTAATAATACCATTTTTTTGCTAAAGGTATTTGTAATCTGATTACATCTTTTATTCCTGTAGCTGTAATGGAATACAGTTACCTTTTTAATGTCCTAATTCTGTAATCTCATTACATGTCAAGTCTGCTGGTCACTAAAAGAAACTCTGGTTTAGTGAGAGTGAAATTTTGTTGGTGATGATGATATGGTGGTGACAGTTTCATCATTTACGCCTGACCAGGTTTGCTTTCTGAGCTTATTTGAAATGTTCCATGTTGCTGTTGAGGTCATTAGGAGAGACACCAATTCCACATTTAATTGCCAAATAGAATTAAATTCTTGTTTTACCCAATTAAGGTTTTCCAGTAACTAAATTGGCATGAAGAAAGGTTGCATTTCATACACAAATTCAGACACAAGAACTGTCCAGAACAGAAACAGTCTTCAGAGTTTTTGGTTTCTTGGGGTTAAGAACTGACTCAAGGGCATTTCAACTATTGTGGTTTTCAGGAGGAGAGAGTAAAATTTGCTGAATTCAGCTAATGCAGTGCTGGTGGTTTTGAAGCCCACTCATGATGACGCATTGTTCCAGAGGCATAAAAATTCAAACTTCCTGTTAAGATAGTGCTCCTTAGGACTCAGAAAGCAATACACAGACAAGTTGGTTATGAAAATTTCCAAAAGTGATTTACTATCAAAAATGTGAGTTGAGATTATTTCAGATAGACAAACAGGAAGTAAGGCTGAGATCAGTGGCTGGACTGAAATGTGAGGCATAAGAAAAACAAGTGTCTCACAGGAGTTTTAAAAAAAAAACACACAGAGAATGAATCAAACAAGAGCTAGACTTTGACCCTATGTAAGCACTGGAATGGCAAATGACCAAACTGGCGAAGACTGGTTTGAATAGCCGGGGTTATAAGCTGCAGGAGCTTGATGAGCTGATGAACCACATGTGAGTAGGTGATCACAGCTGGGCAGGTAATCAGGCAGCCAGAAAGAGGGAGAGTACAAGGCCAGACAAACCCTGCATTCCAAATCGCATACTTTTTCTTTTTAGTATGTAGCCTACTGCAGCTGCCCTTACAAAGAATGTACTGTTGCATACAGTATGCATACAACTGGGACATACTACTTCCTCACAACATTGTGCCTTGAACTTTGACAGGAGACTAACCAGAAACCCAAGGGTATGGGGGAAAACAGCTGAACACAAAAGAAATCAAGAAGGCACAGCTGGACCATGAAACTTTCAGCTTCACATAAGTGGACTAAACAGGTGACTATTGATAGTGTAAAAAAAAAAAATACTGATCGCCAAGGACAGGTTGTCCTGGGGAGGTCAGAGGCTTTGATTGTTCCCAGAACTGATCCTGTGGAGATTTGCAGAGAGACTGCATTGCATTTAAGGTGAAGTTGTCATTCAGTCATGCACTTGGTTGACAGGTCGCTCTGACAGTATGTGAATGCATCTAAGTCATGGTCTTGTGCAGTTGCAAGGTTTGGATGGTCATATTGAGTACTAGCTGCAACTTTAGTTTCTATTATTGTGTTCGATTGCGCTGTTAACATTGATAGCAAGTTTGTCAACACTATTTAACCTTACATAAGGTAATTTCTAAGTGTTTATATGTAATGATATGAGTTTTTAGATTCTTTTAAATGAGTGGAAATGCATTACATCTCACTTACCAGCAACAATGAAACACTATGATGAAGCATGCATTATTATAAATACATCAGTATGTACTCACTTACTTAACACATGCAATGATAAATTAGGACACTGCATGGACTATTATAGCACAATATGAGTTCTTAATGAGTTGACTGCTGAGGTGAGTATAGATCATAATGTATTATAAGGCCCTCTGGCAACCTCTAGTTTATAACTTGTCAAGTGCATCTATAAGATACTTACACTTATAATTTATTTTAAGTCACATCTATGATGTTTTACAACTGTTAATATGGTGCACTAGAAAGCATTGTGTGTGTTGCCATAAAGCATTATGAATACATTCATTTGCTTTGTGGTCTTTATGGAAAGTGTTACCATTTATACCTTAGTCATGGATTGCAGACAAATATATCAATAAACACTAAGATATGTCCTTGTAATTGCACACATTATAGTGTGTTATGAGCTATTAATTAAATGTTTATATTCAGCTTATAAATGATAAATGGGGAAAGTAAAATTAAATGTAAGTCAGTCAGCATGAATCAAAAGTAAATAGAATCAGGTTTGACCCTTGTTGTACATTAAAACACTTAACTTCTCATCTGTGTGGCTGGTATAAGTGTTGACCAACTTTGAATAATGTGTTGCTCCCAGTATTGTCAACATGCAACAGTAACTCTGAGTGTTCTTGCTATTTGAAGTGCTTTTTATGCATTCCTGTGTGATTATCCCACATGCACAAGTGTACAGAGTACAAGTACATAAGTGTCTGTGTTGTACACACACTTCAACCGAAGTGTATCTCCATCTCCCTCCGCTACCTCTTCTTCTTCTTCCTCTTGCTCTCTGTTTTCCGGGCAGGCGGATAAACATGATGGGACATTCCGCCGGTTGTCGTGGAAACGCTGAGAAAGCACAGCTGGGCGGGAGAATATGAGGTAATCTCACCCTGGGGCTGCTGGGTAAATATTGGTCTTAAATAAGGAGTAAAACCCCAAAAGAGGCACACAAACACACACACACACACACACACACACACACACACACACACACACACACACACACACACACACCTACTTCAGGGTTGATCCCAGTGTGGAAACACACAGGACAGACCTTCACACAGAGACTCATAATGGCCCATTTCCTGCTCCATTCTGCTATTACAGTAGTTGCACAGAGTGAAATTAATGATAGTTTGTGGTGTGACTAAATGTTTGTGGAAGTAAATAGTTAAGGTCGAGACAGATACGACCTCAGAGTGAAACCAAAATGTTGTCAAAATGTCTGGATGTTCACTTTAGTCAAGTGTATTTTCGTCATTCTAGTTATAAGACTAAGAGTCTACAGTCATGCTAGCGGCTCCGTGAGACTAAATACAGTGGTGCTTTGAATTAAATGCTAATGTCTGCATGCTAACATCACAATTACATACTCGTGTGTTGCATGTTTAATGTTTTCCATGTTCACCATTTACTGCATTGTACTGGTGTGCTAGCATGTACAAATTAGCCTGAACATCAGGTAGAGCTAAGCCTGATGGGACTGTCATTAGTTTGCAGGTAGGTCAAACCTTAAAGGCTAAGTTCGGTTTTTTGACACCTGGACCTTATTGTTGGGATTAAATACGCTCGTAGACTCACCCAGACAATTTTGGTGGAGCTCGGAGCTGTTTTCGAGCAATTTAGATCCATCTGACGGCGTTTTTTCTCATGCCATAGCAGCGGACGGGGCCGGAAATCGAAGCCCCTAAATTAGACATTATCTGCTGCGAAACTCGCTCATATCACCTACATTTTATAAATGAATGGCCAGTGTTATCACCATGTCAGCTCAACTTCGTTGTTATGGTCATCCGTAGCCCGTAGCCTGGCGCCGACTCTACTCAGCTGCGCTCTTGCGGCGCATGTCTATGATGTCACCAAAAGTTACCCATCCTTGTAAAGCCCCGGATCACCATAACAACGAAGTTGAGCTGACATGGTGATAACACTGGCCATTCATTTATAAAATGTAGGTGAAATGAGCGAGTTTCGCAGCAGATAATGTCTAATTTAGGGGCTTCGATTTCCGGCCCCGTCCGCTGCTATGGCATGAGAAAAAAACGCCGTCGGATGGATCTAAATTGCTCGAAAACGGCTCCGAGCTCCACCAAAATTGTCTGGGTGAGTCTACGAGCGTATTTAATCCCAACAATAAGGTCCAGGTGTCAAAAAACCGAACTTAGCCTTTAAGTAGACAAAAAGTCAGCAGATCACCAATCTTGGATGACAATATAGCCTCCATTGGCAATAGGCAATGTTTCGGGGGTTCCGGTGTGGCCTGATATCCAGGCCAAGACTTTCCCTCCTGAGCAGTGGTCATTGTTTACGGTCATTGTTGAGATGCAAGAATGGAGTTGGAGGCTAATCTCTATATTTAGATTTAGAAAAAGGCTAATATAAAGCTAAATTGCCTTCAGACAATGGCCAGTGAGTTCTGAGATTGCATTCTGGCTAATTTGTTCCACCTCTTTTGCTCTCCATACAGACTGTTTACCTGAATGCAACCAAAGCTTGTTCAAATGTTATTGATCAGTACTACTTGTGCTATAGCTAAATGGACTTCAAATGGAAATCAGAGTGCTGGTTTCCATGCATTCATAGGCAGATACGCAGACACTCAAGGTGTCCATACATGATCAAAAAATGCTCTGCACTGGCTCCGCCTTTGTTTTCCTATGGGGAGAGTGATGGCGCCCCACTTGGTGTGTCACACTGCTCAAAATCCCCACAGAGTGCTGTGCTCAAAGTTCCAATTATTTCAAGTCTGACCTCAGCTGCCACTGATCTTTAAAAGTGCAACCAATGAGATAACAGCTGTATGTGATGATGTAGCCAGAACCAAAGCAGCAGAGTGATGGTAAAAAGTGTTTTACAGTCTTAAAAACTCTATAACACAACATTAAAACACACCACAATCTTGCCAGTAAAAGCAATGCATGGCAAAATATTAGCAGATGGGACTATGAGAACTGTGAATATGGATATACAGTCGGTTACCAACTTACCTAAAGCTAATGCTAAAGGTAGCTTAGCTGTTTGTATGCTAGGCAGGCATGATGTATAGTGCTGCACTTTGCCCTTATGAGTCTCTGCATCCTACACAGTGAGTCAAGAGTAAATTTCTCATCATTTGAAGGCAGCTTTATAGTTTTAAAACTGAACTTCGGTTCATAATTTGCATTGAGTGACCTGACGATAAAAGATCCAAATGCTACCTCGCATGTCAGTTCAATTGTACATGCCTTATCTCACAGAACATACTGTAGCAGAAAGTCCAGCCTGACACTAAACCCCTGTTGGATATTGTGTCCATATATCTTGTTAATACCACAGTAAAATCTGAGTAGGCGATTTGGGAAGAACAGACTTTGAGTGCGTGTGTTGGGAAACATGGTTTCTAATATGCAAGTATGGTGTTCTCACGTTGAAGCAGTTGTCATGTAGTAGTTTTTTAATATAGAGATCACCAGAGAATAGTATGTGTCCAGTGTGCTGCTCCAGAGCAGCCAGAGCTGTTCTCACCATGTAAATCTGTCTTCCTACTCCTCCTCTGGTTCAGTCCTCAGTGTACTGTAAGAACACAGCCAAATCTCTCCCACCACCACAGTAAATCTGAAACGAGACACTTCTCTCTCGTTCTGTCTCTCTCTCAGCTTCTTTTGCTCTCTCCTGTCTCTCTCCTCCTCCCTTTTCCCTGTTACTGTTTGTCTCCATTCACCGATCCAAGATACAGTACACTACAATCTTAGAAATAAAGGTGCAAACAAGAACTAGGATTTCTCAGCTTGTCCTTATTGGAGAACCCTCTTTGGTTGTCGGAGGAACCTTTTCTAAAGGTTCCACTTGGGACCCTTTCAGAGAATTCTGCCTTAAACCAAACATGAAGGGTTATATCAGAACAATTAGTGAAGGATTTCACCCAAAACCCCCTGTGAGAGGTTCTACAGAAAGCCCTTCTATGGTGCAGTGGCTCCACCCTGAACCCTGTTTAGGCTCTTTTCCACAAACTTGGTTTCAGTTCTCGAACCAGTTCTATTCAAGATTCTTGGATCCTTGGTGCTATCTAGCAAACCAACCTGCGTTACCACCAGGGGGCACAATGCACAATGACCTGTAGGATATGACACTCCCACTTCAGTTCTCAAGAAGAACCTGCTATTCTTTGGTTACAGCTGGGAACCAACTTTTAGGGTTCAGAACCTATTTCTTTTTGGTGGAACTGCTCCAAACGGTTCAAAGATAGTTGCATGAACCAGAACGCATACAAAAGGCATATCTGAGGGTACTATCCAGAACCTTTTCACCCTCTATATTTCAAGGGATTTTATCTAGGGGGTTCTACTGAGAACCTTTTTATATTTGAAGGGTTTTGCTTGGGACCCACGTAGGGAGCTCTACTGAGAACCCTTTTACATCTCTCACAAACCCTTGATGAAAAAGTTCTTCGATTGTTTGTTTAAATCCATGAAGAACTCTTTCCTCCAAAAAGGGTTTTTGGATGAAAAAGGTTCTAAATACAACCCTTAGACTTACAAAGAACCCTTGACAAACTTTTTCTTTAAAAAAAAAAAGTTCTTCAGAAGCAAATGGTTCTGGGTAGAACCTCAGCCCTTCAGGAAGATTAACATTGTGACTGCATGTGCAGCCTTCATAGACAGTAAATACTTGGCAAATTTATTAATCTTGCATTGTGAACTCTGAATAACTTTGGCAACACTGCAGTTTATCAGGGTCTTTGGAGGAAGCATTTGAAAGTTCGAGAGAGAGGCAGTCAGAGGGAGACGTGGGAGTGAGGGAGATGAGTTTAACTCCTGACCTCTGTCACTCTGACTCTCTCGCTCTTTCTTCCCTTTTCTGTCCACACCCAGGAGCTGACTCATTGGCTCACTTGTCCCACCTTCCTCTACATCTCGCCCTCTGATTGGCTGGGCACTTTAACCAAGAGCCAGTTGTGCAGTGTTTACATGACTGGGTGGCCAGTGAAACTTAGGGTTCATGTGTGTGTGTGTGTGTGAGTTGGATAAACCCCAATACCACATCATATATCTCCCCCACCCCTCCTCCACCATTCTTCCCTCCTCTTTCTCCAAACCTACTTTTTCTTCTACTCGCCAAACCGCTGCATGCCCTCAGCTCCTCCTTTCCGAATTACTCTCCCTCCCTTAATCCAACCACTCAGACCTCTCCACTGCCACACTAAAAACACACACACACCCATGTCAGCACCTTGCCTTGACTCACCCCCACCCCCCCTTTCTGCTGTCTGAGTAATGTCTGTGTTTATTTTCTGGAAGAAGTTCACCCGATCTTTACTGTGTATTTTAAGGGTGCCATGTTTCATTTGTTTTAACAGTCATATTCTCAACTCTGGTGTGTCCTGAGATGCCTGATAGAGCAGGGAGACTGATGCCACTCTTTCATGATGATGATGATGATGATTAAGGTACTGTAGGTTTGTCCTCGTGCCATAAAAGTGAGTTTGTTTGGGTTTGTATGGGTGTAAGTCACAATCTGTTAAATCAGTGGTTGTTCAATTTGACACTGAGATCGTTTGTGTGAAATATGTTTACTGTTCCAGATAGATTAGACTTTTTTTTCTCCGCTCACCACAGTGCCAGAACTGCTAGCAGCCGAGGTGAGTTGGAAAATATGAAGAGCACTGAAGAGAAACGTCACCAATTCTCACACAAGCAGTAAAAAACAATAAAACAAAACTTTTGAAGGAAATGTTCATCTTCCCAGCTGGATTATTGATTTTTAGGCAGTGATGGAAGTAATCACAGCATCTAATGACATCCCAATAAAGCTCTTCTTATTTCTTGTAATTCCTTTGGACTCAACACAGTGTAGAGAATTCTGCTGCATATGTGGGGGGTAAGAATTGATTTGTAGCCCCCACATGCCTCCAACAATGTGTTATTCTACCTTTTCTAGCTTTTCTACATTTTCTAGTGTGGATGACAATTATCCCGCTCAGACTTGTGTTTAGACTGAACCTCAGGTTCAAACCTTATAAAAATATGGTCAAAGCCTTTAAAGTTGTGGTAGGCAGTTTATTTGAGCAAAAAAATCATCAGAACCTTTTAGCATATTGCAATTCAGTCTTCAGTCTGAGGGAGACCTCTGCTCCTCATCTTGGCTCTGTTTTCAGGCATTAGACATTCTGGCACATGTCAGGAGACTTTGGCCAGTCACTGGTAATTTCAGAGAGAGGGCAGTCCAATTGGTTGTTGCAAACAGCCTTTCTGCAGAAAATACTGCAACTTCTGATGAATTCCCAATAATTTCATTGCCTACAAGGGTGTGCAGTAGCCTACAAAATGGCTCGCCTTCACAGGGTACTTTGGGCTCATTATATTCAATGCCCTCGCACTTGTATCAACAAGTGACTAAGAGGCATGATGATAAATAGTGGTATATAACTTTTGAAGGGGGACTGTGGTGTGTGTGTTATGCATGAGCCTCTTAGCCTGCTATAGGACAGTGTCGCAGCCTGCTGTAAAGCCTCGGGTGCTCTGTCTTGGGGTGACAAAACGCTGGAGGGTTGTCTTTGAGAAGATGAATCGTGGTGAGAGGGACCGGGGTCTTGGCGAGTCTCATGTTGTGGAGAGCGAGCCTTATGCGGCATGACGTTTCACAGGGCAACTGTATCTTTCTGCTGTCTTTCAAGCTTGTGGGTTTTGTGGCTTTGCGGTGTGGTACAGGCAGCACAGAGAGAGAAAGATAATTCTGAATTCTGTTGCCTTCTGAAGCTTTAATGTAAAGGGTTTAAAATAAGAAGTTTCCCTCAAATAGATTTTCTTGTGTTATTGTTGCTTTATGGTGCCTGTCACATTGTAAACTTCATGAAACTTGGTAAAAGTCTGACTATAACTTTATTTCTCATTAAATTAACTACACTGCAAGGCAGGGTTTTGCAACCTTTCCTCTGAAAAGAGCAATTTTTGACCAAAAAAGAAAATCTGTCTGGAGCCACAACTATTAAATTCTTCTGTTTTCCTTCTAGACTTTTCTTATTTTGGTTTTGGCATCCATAGTTAGCCTTGGGAGACTTCAGACTAGCCATTGAAAAGGTTCCAACCCTGAACATAGGCTATTTTAGTTGACAAAATATTAAAACATTATTTTTATTCAGTGTATAGGCAAAACATTTTCACGACTGGAGAATGTAAGAATCACTTTATGCCTACAGCAATGAGAACTGAAAATGAAAATGTTAAAGAAATAAACATTATTCATTTCTATATAAATTTAGTCAAAGCCACAGGGAGCTACTGGAGAAGAGCAAAAGAGCCGCATGCAGCTGTAGAGCTGCAGGTTGCAGTCTACTACTTTAAGGTATTAATAGCCTTAAACCTTTACCCATAGTGTGTAATAAAGGTGAAAATTACATATGAATTAACTGATTTTAATCATTTGGTTTAAATGTTTCAATATTTAGTCCTTTCACTGTTCGTCTAAGCTAAGTAATCGCATCACCATTCAGATTCACTTCAGTGCCAGAATCATCACAATGTGATTGTTTCTGTGGCTTTTGTGGCTTTTTAGTAAATTTTTTAACTAAGAAGTAATCACGACTAAGCTGGTAACGGTGCTTCAGTCACCAGTAAGTGGAGCTCCACTGTTAAAAACTCCTGGATTGGTCAGTAACAGCAATGATCCAGTACAATCAGTTCAGTTCTGTGTTGAAGATGTGTTCGTACTTGTACCTTACACCTCAGAGTTCAGTGAATGAAAATGTTTCTCTCGGTCTAAATAATGTAGGAGCCTGTGGGCAGATCAGAGCACATTAGCTGGATTACAACCTGATAATTTCCAGTGTTTTGCAAAAATTCATGGGAAATTCTTCTTGGGTGTCATCTATAAAAAATGTGCTCACATCTCACATACAGCTTCAAAATGAAACTGAAAAAACAGTTGCTGTTTTGGAAAAAGACAAGACTTAAAACTCCAGCTCATGTTCACATGAGAACATGTTTATAGTTGTTATTATGGAGACACTATAGTTACTCATGATGATCCTGTGGCACAGATTGATTATTTTTGATGCTGTACCATCTCTTTTATAAGCTATACTTTAACTTTACCCTTCACTCTTATTTGACCACCATAACAAAGTTGCTTCTGCATCAGTGTTGTATTTCTCTATAAATCAGTTTCAAAATAAAGTTGGCTCATTGTGAGCTCTCAGAGTCACCTTCAGCATGCATCTCTAAACTCTCCGACTCAACCGGAGGATCTTTGTGTCTTTTTACATTATTTGTCATGTGTAGTCTTTGGTAATTAAAATTAGCCTTCTTGCATGAGTCAGTGGAAGATTCACTGATCAGGGAGTTCCTTTCATCTTAGTGTCGATGGCTTTATAAGTACTTTTCCAGCAATCAGCTCTAATGTACACATCATCAGTGGCGCATTGGCCACCCAGGTTTCACTTTCTCTTCATCTCACACTTTCTTTCTTGCTCTCTTTCCTATACCTTCGGCTCTGCACTGCAGTTTGACAAGTTTGTCATAAAAATATAATAATAAAATATTTAGTTGTGTCTGGGGCATTGTCCTGTAAAGCCACATGACTTAACATGAGATCATTTTTTCCAGACCCAGAAGTTTCCCCCCCCCCCTTTTGGCTTATTTATTTTTCTGTGGTTTTGGGAGGTTGTGGCTGCAAGTCTGATGATATGCTGTGTGTGTTCCTCTTCTTACCCCTCCCCTCATTACTCCTCTCCACATCTCTGCTTTCCCCTCGATTTATATGCAAAAGGTATAGGGAGTGATAAAGATACTTTTTATATATATATTAGCTTGTTGTTCCACCATAAATCGCTGTGTTCACTTTCACTTTATGTGTATGCTCATATGATTTGGCCTCATTCTTTCAATATTAGCTTTGTCTCTGTGGATGATGTTACTATCATAATAGCCATATAAAGTTAAGATTAATTGTTTTTTTGTTTTACCTTTTGTCCTTTCCCTGCCATATTTCCCCAGTGCTTTGGGTGTAGGAGTTACAGTTTGGTCTGAACACTGTCTAGACGCCTATGAGCCTCCCATTACCTCCTGATTACACTGAGCCCTATTAATCTCACTGGGCTGGCTGGCCAGGGCAGAGTGCACACACACACACACACACACACACACACACACACACACACACACACACACACACACAAAACAAACACAAATGGGCAGACAGAAGACTTCATGAATGCTAGATATGAACAATGCAAATGTGTAAATATTATATAATACCAACATGTGATGTCTTATGTGTCATACATCACATTTAGTCCCAGAGAAAAGTATAAGTCTTATCATATATCTTTCTTAATTATTACTTTAAGGTTAGAAAAAATATTTTGGGAGAGTGTGGAAAAGAAATTAATAATAGTTTGTTAACAACAAACTTTATAATTATATGGTATGTAATAATAATTTGGTAATAATGTTACTGATCAATAAAGCAATCTTATGGCACATAATGCAGATTTCGTTTCCTTTGGACTGACCCTGGCTAGCTAATTTCCCTGCATACGGTGTTCAAGCTAAGCTAATTAGCTCCTGGCTGTAGACCTGCTTGTCATATGGTCAAAAAGCATTTTTGCACCTCTCAACACCTGTCTTGCTTTGCACATTAGAGACTGAGGACAATCTCGCAGCTTTAATCACTAAAACTGTGTGGAAACAATTAAGAGAGTTTAAGCTAAGGGGCGTTCAAGGAACTACCTTGCATTTAAAAATGCAAGACGGTCACTAGGTGGCAAAATCTCTGATTGTTTGGTATTGCAAGACTAGTCTTACATTGGATTTTGGTTGGGGCTGGGTCTAACAATTTCTTTAAGTTTCCAAAACCAACAATCTGACATTCACATTCACTTCACACAGAGATTAGTCTGATGTGTGAGGGTGAGTAAGTACTTGAATCTCTCTTTCTGGCTTTTTTCACTCTTTACACAACTACTTTCACTTTCCATGTGAACAACCAAGTGCAACAGTTTGAATGGCTTCCAGGAGACTCACTCTCTTTTTCGTACTTACTTTCTAACATAAACTGACCTAACAATTGTTTTAACTTAAGCAAAATGGAAAGCTCAACTGAAGTGTTAATACCTGAAACTTTTATTTCTTTGAGATGAAGTAAGTCTTTTCTTGTGTTTGCATCTCTGTCTACCTGCACAATGTGACACACACAGAGAGGAAGAGCTCAGATAAACAAACCATTCAGTGATCAACAGACTCTATTATCTGATCTTATTTAATCAGTTGTTTCATTAACATGTTCGCTGGCTCCCTGGGGTATCTAAAAGATAGTAAGCATTTGAAATTGGACAAACAAACAGATGGACACAGACACAATTCCCTTGAGCAAAATGGTGTCACAAGAAACACCCGTCTGTTGTCTCCAGGGTTACTGAGGGCAGGACGCTGGGTGTCGGGTGCCAAGGAAACAAGCTAACTATGGGAATCCAACTCACCAACCAAAAGCAATGTTTACTTTTGGGGTTAATAGTGTGTGTGCGTGTGCTCTTGCATACCTGTGTGTGGACATTGATCCCTTGGGAAAGATTTCAACGCTTGAGCCTGTCTGTGTGAGCGCGGGCTATTTGCCCACCTGAGGGAGCATAAAAAACAGAGATGCAAAACAGAAGTGCCAAAAATCTCTCAGAAATGCCTTTGAAAATACCATAAAGGGATTTCATGGATGTCAGTAGGCCTGTGAGAGATGGGCTTTGATACGACTCAACCCTGGCTGGGCTGTGTTGGAGGATATATGGCCACAGTTGCACGGCTCTGACTGGTGGAACACTTAAGGTTTTATGACCTGCTGCCATTTGGGGCTCTGGGATGGAGCAGAGTGCCGACCACATAACTAATTAGGCCTGGCCAACGGGGTGTGCAAGGATGGGGATTTGTGGATTGTGGGTTTGTGGATGTGGTGTGTCTGCATGAGTGAATGAGTGAGTGAGCCAGTGAGTGTGTGGCATGGGTCGTTGTGTGTGCGTGTGTGTCCTGAACCTGGAGGATTGCGTCAGGGAGCCGTTTGTTCTCCATAAAGACTTCAGGGGCTCTTTCATGTAGGAACCGCCAGGCCTGGAAACTTTGACACAGGAGATAGAGAGACACAGCCAATCTACACACACATTAACACACACAGGCTCGGGGAGTAACAGATTACATGTATTTGGATTACCTATTTGGGATACAAAAAAGGTAACTGTATTATAGTTACAGGGGGAAAAGACGTAATCATATTACAGATGCGTTTAGTAAAAGTGGGGATTATTGGCAGGATTACAATTTTAAAATTCATATTAAAATAAAGAACAATATACTACCATGCATCAGGGGTCTCACAGACTATTCCACTTGTCAACTATCAAAACCACTTGTTGACACTGTGCATAGTTGTAGACTAATCATTCATCTGCAGTTTTAGCAGAATTTAAGGTGATTAGAGAAGGCTAAACCCACGTTAGTCCTGCCTACATTAGATGGTTGTGTTTGAGAGTGTTTTCACAGGAAATCATCATTGTTAGTGGGTGAAAAATATTTATCTCCCACGACTAGTCAATTATTTTTTGGAATAGTTAGTGACTACCAGAATGCAGTAGTTCTAATTGCCCTACCATGCATGGTATGCACGCATTACAACACTTTACAAGTCTGACAACACCATTCTGGTCTCAAATAAAACCATAGCTAAGCTTATATTACAGGAAATTCATTATCATGAAAAAAATGCTATCATCAGCCAAGGACTTGACATCTAATCTAAATAAAATTCTAACGTTAACTACACATACCAACTACTAATGTTGGCTACAAACCACTAATTTTAGCACACAGACCAATCGCAGAATGAGAGCTGGACCAACAATTAATAAACCTAACAACGGACAATAAACATTGTATTAGGCTAAACAATTTTACCTTATATGGTAGTGAGGTAATCCAAAAGTAACAGAGTAATCATGTTATGTTACTTTAATATTGTGTTACTTGGATTAGGTTACAACTACATTTTTGAACAAGTACTAATTGTAACAGAATACATTTTTAAAGTAATCCTCCCACCCTGAACACACACACACACACATGCC
>JAJHUR010140504.1:238934-266466 GCA_027495735.1 Lutjanus campechanus | reverse complement strand
GTGTGTGTCCTGAACCTGGAGGATTGCGTCAGGGAGCCGTTTGTTCTCCATAAAGACTTCAGGGGCTCTTTCATGTAGGAACCGCCAGGCCTGGAAACTTTGACACAGGAGATAGAGAGACACAGCCAATCTACACACACATTAACACACACAGGCTCGGGGAGTAACAGATTACATGTATTTGGATTACCTATTTGGGATACAAAAAAGGTAACTGTATTATAGTTACAGGGGGAAAAGACGTAATCATATTACAGATGCGTTTAGTAAAAGTGGGGATTATTGGCAGAATTACAATTTTAAAATTCATAAACAATATACTACCATGCATCAGGGGTCTCGCAGACTATTCCACTTGTCAACTATCAAAACCACTTGTTGACACTGTGCATAGTTGTAGACTAATCATTCATCTGCAGTTTTAGCAGAATTTAAGGTGATTAGAGAAGGCTAAACCCACGTTAGTCCTGCCTACATTAGATGGTTGTGTTTGAGAGTGTTTTCACAGGAAATCATCATTGTTAGTGGGTGAAAAATATTTATCTCCCACGACTAGTCAATTATTTTTTGGAATAGTCAGTGACTACCAGAATGCAGTAGTTGTAATTGCCCTACCATGCATGGTATGCACACATTACAACACTTTACAAGTCTGACAACACCATTCTGGTCTCAAATAAAACCATAGCTAAGCTTATATTACAGGAAATTCATTATCATGAAAAAAAATGCCATCATCAGCCAAGGACTTGACATCTAATCTAAATAAAATTCTAACGTTAACTACACATACCAACTGCTAATGTTGGCTACAAGGACTAACCGCTAACTTTAGCTACACAGACCAACTGCCAACATTAGCTACAAAGATCAACAGCTAATTTTATCTAAATAGACCAAATTCCAACTTAAGCAACATAGACTAACCGTTAATGTTAGTTATACAGACCAACCGCCAACATTAGCAACACAGACCAACCGCTAATTTTAGCACACAGACCAATCACAGAATGAGAGGTGGACCAACAATTAATAAACCTAACAACGGACAATAAACATTGTATTAGGCTAAACAATTTTACCTTATATGGTAGTGAGGTAATCCAAAAGTAACAGAGTAATCATGTTATGTTACTTTAATATTGTGTTACTTGGATTAGGTTACAACTACATTTTTGAACAAGTACTAATTGTAACAGAATACATTTTTAAAGTAATCCTCCCACCCTGAACACACACACACACACACACACACACACACACAGAAATCACTCCTTGAGAAGCAGCAAGAGGCAGACTGAGGTGTATGAAAAGATAGTCTGGCCTGCTCAAGAAAAAACAACAATCCTCTTTTTGTCTCAACTCTCTTGCTCGCCTTCTTCTCTTCATCGGAGGATCATGAAGATAAACGACCGTGCCTAGATATGAGAGTCCAGTGGCAGGACGGGGTGGGTGGGTGTCAGAAGTGGAATGTGTGTGAACTGCACACCGCCTTCTATAAATCAGAGAGACAAGTAGGAGGAGGAGGGAAAGCAAGATGGGGGAAGAGGGGGAGTCAGCGTGAGGGAGTGTGATAGCAGGGATGACAAGATAAATGAGTGGTGATGGAGGGAGGGGGCACAGGTGCAAGAGAGGTGCACCCAGGCTGAGGGTTGAATTTGGGCAAAAGAGTGATAAAGGCAGAGGGAGGTCGTGGGAGGACAAATGACACTGAACCATTAAAAGTTGACTTGAACTTTTCAGATCAGTTTTAAAATCTGTTTATAATGTTTTAAGTGTTTTGTACAGTTGAAACAGTGAAGGCTGCACAAACTGAGGCAAGTGAGGGCATTCTGGGAAAACTGGGAGCCATTTGTAATGAGTACGTGATTACAAGTACACTGGATAGTTAAAAACATTTTAATTGGAGTTAATGTTCTCCTGCTGAAGGCTAAAATCTGGGTAATATGAGCTTTTAACTGTTTATATTATGTGAGTGGAGGCAGATTATCCCAATTTCAAGTAATAATACTTTAATACAGATCAGTTATAATTATTGTGAACAACTTTTGGGCTTCCAAAAAATCCTTTGATGAAAATATAAATATAAAGCACCATTAAAGCAGTGGTTCTCAAAGTTTTTCTGGCATGGCCCTGATTAGAAGCTGAAAAAAGTTCATTGCTCATATTCATTCTTCATAACTTAGTTTTACTCCCCCTGGTCAATCACACCTCACCTGCAGTGGCTCTGCGCCCCACAGCTTGAGAACGACTGCAAATTAAAGGAAGAATTCAACATTTAGGGAACTACGAACTTTCCTGCCGAGTTAGATGGTAAGTTTGATACTGCTCTTATGTTACCCTAAAAATGTAAACAATTTCTTAAACTGGATCAGTTGCTAGGCAACCAGTAGATACTTTCCAGTAGAGAAATTCCTGTCAAGAAATAGCATTAAATAGCAACTTGCTGTACTTAAACTTTCATAAGATATAACATGTTAGTAAGCAAGCTTTAGAGGTACTGGTAGTAGGGATGGGCGGATCGATACGGTTGATTCTCACAAGCTACTAATTTGGCATAAATTCCTTTTTTTTAAAAAAAACAATCGATAATAACATCAAATAAATACAAAACGTGGGTCAGTAGACCCTTTTATAGTTTGTAAACAATGAGCAAGATGCGGGCACATTTTGGCAATGGAAGTACGGCGGACAGCCCTTGTTTTTATTTAGTTGACCTGTGTCACATGACTGTGGAAACCCGAGACTTGATACCTGAGCGCGCAACTGAGCCCAGTTACACACGTTCACATCAAACTTGTGGGAGTTTAATACATCCATGGAAAATGGCAGCAAAGAAATACAGCGTGGTGTGGTTCTTACTTTTGGGCTGTTCATAGAAATACAGCAATATGGACTATTTTTGACAAGAAAGTGTCACACAGCAACAACACGAGTAACCTCTTCAGACAATTAAATGTAAAATAGACACTTTTTTTACACTTACTAGCAGAAACGTGTTTAATTGTACACATATTTGCTCTTCTAATATATATATATATATATATATATATATATATATATATATATATTATCAATGGTGTCACGGTATGTCACATGATTTTCTGATCTTTTTTTCATTATTTTGAAAAGTTAGGTACCCATTTAAGAAATTATAAGTATTTGTAAAATTGTGACCAAGATTTTGATCAAATTTAAAAAGTTCGGTATCGCCCATCCCTCACTGGAAGGCATGTTTTAGACTTTGGACAGAACCAGGCTATCCCTTTACAACCTCTATGCTAAGCTAAGAACTGTTGCTGTCTTCATATTTACTTAACGCATATTATTCCCCTCATGATGGCGAAGTCCTGGCCCACCAAGCATGAGAGTGGTATCAATTTTCTCATCCAACTCTTGGTAAGAAAGAAAATAAATGCATTTCCCAAAACTATTCATTCAGTAAACACTCAAGAGTTTCTCACTTTTTGATATCCCTTCAAGGCTGCAGCTCTAAATGTTAATAAGTAATTATTAAAGGCTTTTAATTATAAAGTACAGATGTTTATGATCAAGTGTGACACATGAAGAGCCAGCCAAGTTAATTGCAGCTCCTTATCTGTCCTCTTTAGGCAGCTCCCGATAAGCTCTCCAACTCTTAGCACCTCACATCTTATGAGACTCCCCACTGGAAGGCAGGGGGCGGGTGGAGGGTAAAGAAAACACAAAGATCTTTAGGCCGTCTCTCAGCACTTTATCACTCGACACCCACTGGTCAGCATAAAAGAGTTTGTTGTGGGAAGGAGTTTGCCATGAAAAACAAGAAATCTTTGTAATAATAATCATTGCAGAGGTATAGTTATCTCAAAGCTAATGCAATGTTGTAGATTTCCAAACTGGAGATATTTTGCAGCCTTGCTTTGCCTTGGAGAGGGCTATTTTCTTTTCACATGTTTAAAAAAAATCACAGGGATTTCAAATGATTCTGAATGAAAAACTGAAACACCAACATTTCAAAATATAGAACTCTTTAATTGGGATGAGAAGTGAATATTCAATTTCCATTTTTGTTGGTTTTCAGTCAAAGACAGACACACCTTCATGTGAAAACTGTCAATGCAACACTGAAGGAAAACTGTGAAACAGGACACATAATTCATGGCTGTACTGTTTTCACTGTGTAAAATGTATTTCTGGGATGCTGAGTAAATATTGCAAATATTTAGTACTTAAAAGATCCTTCTGTTGCAGCTATCATTAAGGACAACAATTTCCAAGACTGCACAGAGGCACATGTGGTTTCATTCATTATGATCAGAACAGGACAAAATGTCCTGTAGGTACAATGAATTGGTATAAATTTACATTTTTCCCATTTAGCTCCATAAATTCAAAGCACCATGTTTAACAGATGAAGTTGTCATGACAGGAGTGAAACCTGTGTTTTTGTGCCCCAGTGTGGATGTATGCAGTAATTTTGCTCCCCCGTCAGGCAGAGTCAGGGAACTGCAACCCAACGAGACAACCCAACTTCTGTCCTCTCATGTAGAAAGACTTCTTCTGTAAGCCTGACCCTTAACTGATTTCAGAGGAGCTCAAAAGAAGCCACTGGGTTATAGCAATCCTGCTTGCTATAAATTGTGTCTAACTGTAAAGGCACATCAGCATTTTCCTAAATTATTACACACAATTAACCAAACAGAATCTGATTATTTTTTCAGGCAAACTGCTCAATACCACTTTTCCTCTTCTTCTTGGACTTTGGTGTTTCAGGATCTTCACTGACTGTACAAGTTTCATGTTTCCTCTTTTTGCTTGTCTTGTCACTATGGTAACCACTGGAGTCACTGCCTTGGACGTCCACAGGAGAAACCTTAACCTCCTCCTCCTCTTCCTTTGGGTGTTTGTCCTTTTTCTTCTTCTTCTTCTTTTTCTCAACAGCCTCGTTGCCGTTCACTTCACCCATCGTTCCGTTAATCTCTGGTGTTGTGGTGCCGTCCACCTGGCAGGAGGTTGCACCTGTGACCTCCATTTCTGCCTCCTCCTCTTTTACTTTGTCTTTCTTCTTTTTCTTCTTTTTCTTGGGAGTGTCCACAGGAGACTCCTCTGTGGGTTCTGGGTTCAGTTCTGTCTCTGGTGGCTCTGGCTGGTCTGCAGTGATGCCAGACTCTGAGCTCTCACCCACAGCCAGCAGCTCCTGCACCCTGAGGCACGCACAGACAAAACACAGTAATCAATCAAGGGCTAACCACACCTTGAAAATATCATTTATATTACCAGTTTCTACTAATAGTACAAATGGTCAACATAAGGAAACTGTCAATCACAGTCAGTGTATAAGTGAGATTTCCAATGAATATATATTACCACTTAAAATTTTTTGACAGTATTATTTTCAAGGTGTTCACCCCCTGCATCCTTCTTGTTAATGAAACAAGTTTTAATATTAGTGTGACTTAAATGTCTTTTGTAACTTGAAGACATCACACTGGACTGTTTTTCAGTATTGTTGGATATTTTATAGACTAAACAACTGATTAAAAAAACATAAGACACTTCTTGACACTCTTTCCTCCTCAACCACTTCTCTTTTCTTCTGTGCTATGCTTGAGGACAGTGGTTACATTAACTGAATATTTTCTGTCATTGACTGATTTTTTTTTTTTTTTTACAAAGATGGAAAAATATAAAGACAGTTGGTCATTTGACTGATTAAAACACTCAGGATGATCTACCGTAATGAGTGGTGGTGTCAGACTATTTACATATCCAGAGATCTAGAGGGAAGGAGAGACGGAGAACCTCAAATACAAGATGGACCCTAGCACAGTTGGCAGAAGAGATGAGGACTGTATTAATCTGAGCAGTATGCATGGTAATGAATTACAGTGTAATATATTAAGTTTCTTGCCTTTTCCCTGATGGTTTGAATAAGTCACTAAATTTCTTGTGTGCTGCTTTTTAGAAATCAAAGTGGAGGGTTTGAAATGTCATTAAATTTAGCAAGAAAGTTGCGAAGCTGGCTACACTGAGCCTCATAATTATTACGTGGTTGATAAACAAGCTGAAAAAAGAAGGACTGACACGATTGAGGGTGAAGGCCAAGCAAGTGACTAAATCTACCTTTATCAGCAAGCAACGGCGCTTTGAGATGTCAGCACACCTCCACTGTTGATGTGAAAAGTGGCGACACTATCACAATTCTGACCCTCACAATGTGAAACATCAAGAAAATGTAATGCAACCTGGCATCACATCAGACATGATATTAAAAGAACAAGTAGTTTGGGTAAAGTAGCTGAGATGTGCCAATCTGGGGATATTGTGATGTGACTCACAGTTAGTGGGAATGATCATTTTTGCATTTTCACTTAAACTTAATACTATGTGACATTTGTTGTGGTCTGTACCAAACAAATAACTGTGTAGCCTTATGCCTGTGTGTGGAACTTAACATAGCCAGATGTCAACAGCCGTGTGTCAACACACTCTGTATGCTGTTGGCTACACTGCCTTGAGAAGCAAACCAATTGCATCCCATAGAAAATTAATACAGTTATGAACTATGCTTCATCATGCACCTCTTTTAACTTTTCCCTGCCATTGCTGGGGTAAACAAGGCTAAAGTTAGCTCGAATTGGACAAAGTGACATTCTGTAGTTCAGTTTAGCAGCAACATTTCAAGTAGCAAACATGTGATCAGACCATAGACTGTATATAGAAGTGGACGGAGCCTTCGTGACGTCACCCATTGGTTTTGGTTTTGAAGCCTCGAGTTTCAGATTTGGCCAGCACCATTTTCACAGTTTTGAAACCAGATGTGAATATGATTGGTTGAGACGGTGGAGTAGGGCGGGACCATAGAAGGTATAGTCTATAGGAGCGAGTGAGTGGCACTACCATAGGGCACTACGCCTGTCAATCACAAAACCACGCCCCTAATCATACAGAACTTTAAGCCTTAATATAAAATCAACCAATGACTTATATGAAAATTCAAGTCTGGTTCAGTGAACATGGTGGGGGATATTAGCGATAGAGACCAAAATCGTTTTTTGACACGGCCTATAAATATGTTTATTTCAGCTGTCAAGTTCGGCATTTTAGAACGGGGGTCAATGGGACCGGGCTTCTTTTTGCAGCCAGCTCGCGCGCCCCCTGCTGGATTTAGGTGAGAATACAGCGTTACTGCACTTCCGCATTGGCTTCATTTTTCAGAGCCGGAAGCTTCGTCCACTTCTTTATACAGTCTATGGATCAGACGCAGCCCTGCATCAAGTTCAGATGTGTCTGTGATTTGCCAAGGTTGAGCAGAGACAACCTCACACCGCCAGTGCACACTTGCCTGGTCCTGTCCAGACGTCCTCTGATCAGCAGCACTCCGACAGTGTCAGCATCGAGTGCAGTCACCTCAAACTCCAGCTCTGCTCCGATTCTCGGCCCTGCGTCCCGCCAGGTTTCCACAGACACCAGGTTGGGTTTTGGGATGCTGGCGTTGAAGCATCCGTGCACCAGGCAGCCCACGTGGCTTACTCCTAGTTTATTCACCTTACCCTGTGAACAGAAACAGTAGAAATAAAACAAGGATACAAGTGGGCCAGTTTGTTCATGTTTTCTTTGTTTACATGGAGTTGATACTTTACAAGGAATACCTGTTTGAAAACCCTGCTACTCTTATGCTTTTTCCAGCAAAATACACCAATTATGCTCCCACAAATCCTGCACAATTTATAACATTAATTATGTGCTGTCCTGCATATTATTTTTGTTTACACCGTAATTCAAAGAGTTTTTCCCTGAGCCCTGTTCATAGAAAGCCTTACAGCAAAGCCAATGACCATGCCAAAGCTGAGAAGTACTTCCAGCAACTCTGGTTAAAAACATCTGCTGAGAGCTGTAACTGTAAATCTCACCAGCAGTTTCTGTCCTTTTTTGGGCTGGAAGACAATAAAGTTGGCCTCTATGTCCATGTGGATGTAGCCGCTGTCATCGTAGATGTCTCCGTGCTGACCCACTATCCTGATGTTGTCATATGCCAGGGGAACTCCCTTTAGACTGCAAGAGTCAAACAGATTGAGCTGAATTAGCTTGGTGGGAAACAGTTTGATACAGAACAACATGATATGATAAATATTAATGGTCAGATGAAACAAAGAGTTGTAATCCCATTTAGACATAATTACAACAGAGCACAGGTCTGTTGTAGATTTCATCTTGTGCTTCTTTTTAAAATACAAAATATGTGAAATTATGGGTTATTGTTATTGGCTGAAAAAAATCACAGTAAAAATGACTTGATACCATACCGAATTGTGGTGATATCTATGGCATTAATTATTTTATCTTATAAAGGACTGATGCGTTGTTTTATTTTGCATTTGTGCAAATATAATCCAAGCATTCACTGTCAATAAGAATTAATGCAAATTTTGGCACATGCTTAGATCATGGTCAGCTACTTTTATATTACTTCATTTTATTTGAGAAGAAAAGCAGAAGCGTGATAAAGCTAAGGAAAAACAAGTTTATACCTGCAAAAGAAAAAAAAGGCTGCATACAGTTTTATTACTAAGAAAGGATCTTTTTTCAAGTTGTCATTTTTTCTTTGTTTTGAGTCTTTGGTATTGTTGCATCCCTATTATTAACACTTGTGGTATACTTAGTAAAAAACAGAATATATGACTTTTACCTCGAGGCACTGACACTGTCTTGTTTTCCGTTCATTATCAGTAACATGGAGGTGAAAACTTGTCCAGTAAGTATAAAACTTTACTGTTTACAAGACACAAGGTTGTTAGTCATGGTTGATTTTTGTGCCAGTTTGTGGACACTGACTGACACCGCGTCGTGTCCTGGCACAGCAGAGGTGTCACAAAGCTGAAAACTCGTGTCGAATAACAGAAATAAACTGTGTTGTTGTTACCTCTGTGAGAACTTGAGCAGCTCAGCCTCCAGCTCCTCCTGTATACCTGTCCTCTTCTTGTTCAGGTACACGGGCGGCAGGCAGACGTGCCTGCGGTGCGTGTTCATCACCAGACACGAGTACGGCGCTGACAACAGCTCGGAGGCGGCCGCGAACGACGGGATGGAGCACGGGAACGCGCCTGCATCTCTGCCCGGCACAGACGACTCTTCGGCCGGCTGGTCTGAAGCACTGGCGGCGGAGACTTCACCGGACATCTTCACATGTTTTGGGTCGTCTTCAGCATGCTCGAGGTTCGCCATACTGTTTAGGAAGACCGGAAGAGAGAGGACACGTGGTTTCCGTTTTGAAGAAGGGTTAACAGCTGTTAAAGTATTACAAACGTTACTTTATATTGCCGCCTGCTGGCCAGGAGTGGGAACGACAGGCGGTAAAATAGTGACAGCCCAGCATTGATAAGTAATATCAGAGCCGGTCGACCACACTAGTAGTACTAGTACTACGACTACGTAAGTTGCGTAGGATACAAAACTAATGCAAAAGTACTAATAACAATAAAATATAATAAAATAATAACACATAATAATAAAAAAAATAACACACTGTAACAATGCTTCACTACAAGTAAACGTCCTGCATTCACAAAACCTTACTGAAGTAAAAGTATGTAAATATTATATTATATTAAAGTAAAAGTTGTCATGTTGCAATAAAATGTCATCCATCAGTGTTATTATGTCTGATGTTTGTTCTGGATTAATATTATTGCTTTAATGTTACTGCCATTTACTGCTGTAGATGTTTAAGGTTGAGCTCATTTTTAAAGGGATAGTTCACCCAAAAATTAAAATTCAGTCATTATATACTCACCTTCGTGTTGATGGTAGGTTGGGTTTATTTTTTTTAGTCCACAAAACACTGCTGAAGTTTCACAGGAAAACAGTGTTGCAGAATCTCCCAGACAGTGTAAGTGAATGATGACCAATTTTCAAACCTAAAAAAACAAGTGGAGAAAACCATACAAAGCCTCCGTACTAATCCAAGTCTACTAAAGTTCTGACATGCCATTCCCACACCGTCACAACACACACACACACACACACACACACACACACACACACACACACACACACACACACACACACACAGAGAGAGAGAGAGAGAGAGAGAGAGAGAGAGAGAGAGAGTTAAGACGGTGTGCATGTACATGTGAAGCTAAGGATCGACAGTGAAGATTCAGGCTAAAAACATGGTGTAAATAACTTTTTTTTCCTGTTGTTTTTTACATTTGAAAAATGGCCCCCTTTCAGTTCCATTGTTTGGGAGATTCTGCAGCATTGTTTTTGTGTGAAAGTCCAGCAGTTTTTTTATGGACTCAAAAACTAAACCACTCCTTCATGAGGGTAAGAATGACTAAATTTTAATTTTTAGATGAACTATCCCTTTAACTACTTTATAGTCCACTGCAGCCAGTTTAATCTAAAGCAATGCATCATGGTCTATAAGATCATCCAATGTCTGTAGCATCATGTTTTAGTATTTTCTACATTGATATATTCTAAAATCTCTTTTTTTATTTTAATGTCAATATTCACTTATATTAAGACTCTACACAAAAATATTATATTCAATAAATATTGTTATTTTGTACCTCATTCTGTTCTGTATAGATCTGCTTATTCTTTGACCGACAGATGGAGCAAACTGTTTGAAAGGAGGAGGGATTGTACTGGAAGCACTGGGGTGCGACTGTGTGGCAAATGGTTTACGAGACTCCCCGGTCAGTTTGGAGGGCCCCCTAGCAGAATTTTGCTTAGGGCTCCATTTACTTTCTTTAGCTTGGATTTTTAGTAGCATTTTCCTTTGCTAATTATTTATTTAGTCTAATTATTAATTATTATTTCCTAACTTAGTTTATTTAGATTTTGAATAATTAATATTTTTGTTTGTGGTTTGCGTAACCCTGTGGGCATCTGACGTTTACCAGAGCAGGAGCAGCATGCACAGAAACATTCATTTTGGCATTGTTCTCACACCAGGAAACTCTGGCAAGACTTTTGCAGATTTGTTATTAATCATATTGTCAAAGAATTTGTTTTATTATGGGAGTGTGTTGTGTTTTTTTTTTTCAACACCTCAAAAAAATATAATTTTTTTTTTCATAATAAATCTATTAATAATACTGGCAATTTTTTAGATTCACAAATGTAAATTCACAAATAAGAAACCATTTGAAAGACAGATTATGTAAGGTGTATTTCTTTTTCTTCTAACAAAAAGGCTCTTAAAACTTAATATACTGTATATCTTTCCATATTTTTTATATAATGTAATTTGTTTATTTATGTTTATTTTGTATACTGTCCCGTGTATACTTGTTGTTTGTAAATAAAGTTTCTTTTAAAACATAAATACAGAAAACATTCTTTGCCTTTGCTTGCTTGCTTGTTTTTGGTTAAATAAACCGTAAGAAACAGAGAAATTTTGCATTGACAAAACTTCTTTTGCCTGAGTACATTATATGTCAATGGTGCAGCAGTGCCTCTTTGAATTAAGTTTTATTTGATTTTTATTTGACAAATGGCCAACTATATGTAGTTAAATTACAGTTGCGAATCAAAATATTGGTGATTACAAAGGGGTTATATCAAAATATTCTTTTGGAGTTGCCTGGCAGGGATCTGCACTCTATCAGTAACACACTTCAGTTTGATTTACTTTTGGAAAGATGAGTCACTGGGGACTAAAAGCGTATCAGGCAATGCTCTACAAACCGTAAGAAAAAATATCTTGCTGGTGATCTGTACAGCTTCTCAGCTTGGGTTTGAAATGAAATGTTTGGGACAGCAGTATTTCGACATGAATCTTTCCTGTTTTGAAACCACAAACATTTCCTCACCAACGTGCCCTTTGTTACGTAAAGTGAAAGTTATGTACTGACAAGCCTGGCAAGGATGAAGCTGTTCATCTCATAAGGGCCGATCATTGATTCTGTATCCTGTTCTTACCTGCAATGACACAGTACGATCATTAGGGTGACCTGAGGTATCAATAAGTGCAACTAGTGCACATTCACACACACAAACACACGCACATAGACACATGCATAGAAAAATACACTTGTATACGTACACACAGAATAATCTAGTGTTACCGTTTTCTGACAGAGCAGCACCACAAGCAGTCACATGATGCAGCATTACACACACACACACACACACACACACACACACACACACACACACACACACACACACACACAGTGCAGTGCAGAGCAGATCTGGTGCTCTCTGGGACGCCATGGCCCACTCCTGTCTGTTGTCACGGTGATATATAGTGACGTTGGTTTCTTAGTCAGCAAGAGCTCCCAGCGGCTTCTGCTGCTATGGGCCCTGGTTAACACACACACACACACACACACACACACACACACACACACACACACACACACACACACACACAGTGTGCAGTGCTTTCCGGAGTAGGCAAACACCATAATGAGGTATTGAGCAGCATGATGTTGTCAGAATAATTGTGTATCTTCATTAGAGGTCACAGCTGTGTGTCTGTGTGCACGCATGTGCATACTTTTCTACTTTTCCTTATTGTTTATGACCACGCCATTGCTTTGTGAAGCATTTACAGGGTTGAGAGGTGCCGTAAAACTGATTTACATCATCGCTTAAGTTTACGGTGAGTGTGTGAACCTCGAGCAGAGCTGAAGGCATCAGTGTGTTAAGCTGTGGTCCCACAGGAACACACTGGCTTCCTAAATCGTGCTCCACATTGATTATGTTGACAGTGTGGTGCACAGGTTGTCAATGTGGGATATTGTAAACTTGGTTTTTGAGATTAACTACATGCATTTATCGAAAAATAAACATTTAGTGCATTGATTAAAATGCTGCCAGGTGGCTACCAGCTGAGTCATAACTCACAACGTGTGCATACTTACAGAAACATGCACACACACTGAGACACACACACTGATGTATACTAATTTCCGTTAAGTATAATGAGAGAGATCAGTAACACTTTATTTGAAGGGGTGTGCTTAAGACTATCATTGTACTGTCAAAACCATGTCATGACACCTGTCATGAACATGAAGGTGTCTTTATGAATGTTTACTGACGTACCTGTTGTCAAGTGTCATTTGGTCAATTATGTTATTTTTGCAAATACAAAAGCAGATCATTTTTGCAATATCTTTTTTATGACAGTTTGACATTAATCAAGCCAATAATCTCTTTGTTATGACAGCTTGACATAAACCGAATAAATATGTAGTGACGCCAGCGAACTAGTTCAGGCAGTTAACTCAAGCATGTGACTCGCCTCATTCTCTGTAGTACATGTGCACCCTTTCCATCTGGCTGTCTTTTTAAACTGCTAAAACCTCCCATCTCTCCCTCTGCCCGTCAGTGCCACTGCTGCCTAGCATCAGTGTCGCTGCCTGTTCTTTCATCCCCACCACCACCCCAGCATCCACCTGGAGGCTCCGACAGGTGGTTCAAGGTATTTGTTCATCACTCCTCAACATCTCTGTGTAAACATAATCTGTGGGGGGCGATGAGGTCAGAGCCTGGATGCCAATAACTATGTTCTGTTGTTGCAATAAAAAACGTTGTTGCCTGACTGAAATGTCTTTCCAATGACAACTTGGCATTAACCAAAATATAAATGTCTATATCATGTCAACTTGATATTATTAAACTTAGAGAAACTGTTTAGCTTTATAGTTTAATGTACGATTTACTATACCATTATACTGTCGGCTGTCATGAGACCATTATAAGTATGTCATGAATATTTTCTTTGATCTTAGGTAAAGTGATACCAATTGGACTTCATCATAAAGATGTCATAAAAATGTTATAAGGCCAGACTGACAATAGAGTACCAAGAGTTATCTTATTGACAGACACAGGTTAGCTACTTTACTTGTTGCAAAGGTAGGCTAACTACTAACTGCTTAATGTCAAGCTGACATAACAAAGACATTATTGGCTTGATTAATGTCAGATTGCCATAACAAAAACATCTCAATGTCAACTTTGCATTAAAAATGACATAATTGACTGAATGACACTTAATGACAGTAGTCATTTACATCCATAAAGACTTCATGACTTCATCTTCATAAAAGGTATCATAACATGATTATGACAGTGTAATTGAAACTATATATTTCTTTTTACCTGTTTGTAAAGCGTTACATCTTGATTAGGAATGAATGGGCTTCATTCATCAAGAGAAGATTAATGCATTGATTTTGTTTTTCATATAAAAAGAAAAATAATATATATAGCCTTGTCTTTAGAGATGCTTCTCCTCTGTGTCTTTTACAAAGATTTTAGTTCTCTGAACTTTTTCCCTGTCATCCAAATGTCTGTTAACTGCAGTTGGTGTTAGCTAGCTAGTTAGCGCAGTCAGCCATACAGCTAAAGCTGACCCAGCCCACCAGCCCAGGAGCCAAACCCAAAAGAAAACCACCACAGTACAGTGTTCCTTGTCGTCAAACTGGCCAGCGTCGGTCTTGGAGGCTGTGTCCACCAATAAATAAATAAATAAATAATCCACGCCAGATAAACCACCACTCATATTTGTAATCCTTTAATTGAATTCACTTTTATAAGAAGCATTTATAAAAATATGTTTGATTTATAGATACGGCTGGATTCCTGATATACAAGCAGAGATATACAGTACAATACATTGCGCATCACTGTATTTTCATGTCAAAGCATTCCATTATCAGATGATACAAACAGTCTACATAATTACTGTAGGCTATCTCGAGATCTGCATTCCATAAACCCATTACAAGACAGAGAGAAGAAGAATAAGGACATTGAGACTGAAATAGCAGTAGCTCTTCAAAACAAGTGAATCAGCTGCATGCTTGGTTTGTGCTCATCACTTTGAGGCATCTGATTGGATAAAATCTATCCTTCCTGCTCATTAGTATAAAGGTCAGATAATGTCTTGCAGATGTTTGTCACCTGAATTGTCAGCCAAATGGCAGCTCTCTATCCTGGTTTGAACCCATGTTTGCATAATCATTTAGAAGCACAAACGCCTCCCTCTTCTTTGTCAACATGTCCCTCTCGTACTCCGGCGATAAAGAGAAGGCTTTTCCCTTCCTGCAGCCAGGATATAGTTACTGGGTATGCCGCAGGATATGTATAAAGAAGTACATGCTGTATTTGTCGCCTGACAGCAAGCGATTCATGAACTGTCTCTGTTTCAGTGTGTCATGGCGATGCTGTGGTGTGTCCATTGTAGGAAATCTGAGGAATGCCGTTACTGGAGTTGTCTAGGATCTCCTGTTGATGGAAACACAAACACGTGATCACTTGACAAACACTGCTCAAATACCAGCTTCTAAATCTTCTCAGGTCATGAAACATGCATTTTCCCGGAGTTAAAGGCGATACTGTTGACGAACCTGGCTTTTGCTGTCATGTCCTACCTTCTCGGTCATCTCGTGCGAGTGATGCAGCGAGTGCTCCCTCTCCAGGAACATCCTCTGTTGCTCAGAGCTGGCCAGGCGACAGGTCAGCCACGTGGATAAAGTACAGGATGTGATCCCTGGACAATACAGGGAAAGTAAAATTTATTGTAAAGGAATAATGGGCTGTCCCATCTTTAGCATTTTATACTTCTTTAGCCTTGCTATGTTCTACTAGGACAGCAATGTTGGTCTGCTGGTGGGTCAGCTGGTCCAGACTGAAATATCTCAACAACTATTTGATGGATTGCCTTGAAATTTTGTACAGATGTTCATGGTCTCAGGAGGATGAATTCAGCAGACTTTGGTGATTCCCTGAATATTCCTCTATGGTCAGTGGCATCCACTGCAATGTCTTGATTATGAATGATGGATTACTGTGAAACTTGGTGCAGACATTTAAGCCCCCCTCAGGTGATCCTTTACTTTTTCTTCTGGTGCCATCGTCAGGTACTTTGACCGCTACATTGGTTTACGACATAATATTCCCATATTATGGGGTGACTCGCAGCAGATGGACCACAGGTGGGAGTCAAACCTGTGGCCGCTGCAGAGGACTGACAACCTCAGTACATGGGGTGCACGCTCTACCAACTGAACTACAGGAGCAATCTAGTCTGGCAGAGAGTATTGAAGGCTAACTTCTCCCACCAACTTGCCATTGTAAGCATTTTAGCACACTGATGTTACCATTTAGCTCAAAGCATCATTGTGTTTAAGTACAGCCTCACAGAGCTGCTAGCATGGCTGTAGACCTTTAATCTTCAGACAGAAAAGGAGACGCAAATTTTAAATTTGATCTGTGGAGTAACACATCTAATCTCCTGTGACAGAGGTGGAGCTATGATGAGTATGGTACCATAGCTGATGAAAATCTTTCATGATTTAGGCAGAAATTGTGTTCATGGACGAGATAATATTAAAGTTTTATTCACATTATGTTTAGTCAGGTTCACCAACCTCCCTCCTCACCCTCTGATGTGTGTGACATAGTCCTTGTTTTCCCAGAAGTTATAGCAACTAGCAGCTAGCAAGGAAACACAGCGTTATTATAAATAAATTATGTATTTCTCTGGGTTTGGAATTGTTGGAAACATTTTGGATAATGTAAGTACACAACTCAAGAAAATATGTAACGTGCATTTTTAGACATTTTAATGGCGAAATGTTACATATTTTAGCTTTAAACCTTTGATCTCTTTAGACACTTGAATGAAGACTTTTCTATATTATGAGGTAATACTCATGTCACATACAGCAGACATTAACAGTTGTGTTCAGCGCTGTGTTGTATTCCATCTCATTGTGTTGTGTATTATTTTTTTTCTTTACCCAGACAGGCCAGAGTCATCGCAGCCAGATGGATCGAGTGCATGGAGTCTGGTCGTTTGTTCAGTGCCCGAACAAACTGGAAGTTGAGGATCCCACCAATCAGACCACAGATACAGCACGCTGAAAATAGGATCATCTGAGGGACAGAGTTGGCTTATGTTAATAAACAGCAGAATTGATATCCTCTCAACAAAAGTGTAAACAAACTGACAAAACGTGATGAGATGGGAGATATACAAACTGCTATTGAGCTTCCATTTCCATCAATCTGCTGTCTTTTGGACGCCGGCAGCTCTGATGAGTAATGCGTATCAGTCAAAATAAATCTCATTTCCTATTAGAAAATTGGATCGCTCTCAAAGCACACAGTCTCTTCCAGAAATATTGCACGGCCTGCAAATATGCTTGCATCACTCACATGCTGTATTTCTGCTTGTGTGTGTTTGTCCGATTTTACTTTCAGTATTTAATCAATCACATTTTACGGATTACTTCCTTAGAATTGAAATCAAATGGAAAACTCGAACCCAGGATGAGAATCAAAATGGTTTTTGTGTTTTTTGTTTTTCCAGCAGGATCTCATGGAAAATGATTAGGATAAATAAAATCTAATCAATTTGATTCTACTCCCCCTTTATTGTGTATGCACATGTGTGTGAGTGTGTGTGTTTTGTCTGGGAGTTCAGGTTCACTGCTCCCAGTACAGATGCCTTTAGTGCCTTAAACTGCATGGAAAAAAGGCATCTCCAATTTCAGTCATTACCCGGTGAAGTGTGGAAAGCGGCTGGCAGGAGTCCGGAGCCAAACCAACCTAATGTAATCATCACCCCACAGGCTGACAGGGAGGGAGTGGATGGAAGGAGATGAGGAGAGGAAGATGGAGAGAGTCAAAGCCTCGAAACGACCGGGAGGATGAAATTGAGCAGAGAAGGAAAAATGGGAGTGATAGAAAAGGGAAAGGCATGAGGATAAAGATGGCGATAGAGACAATAGGTGGGGATGGATAGGGCGCGACAGAGGGAGAGAAAGGTTGAGGGATGTCTCTGTTACAGCAGATTGTGCTGACATTGATCCATCATTAGTGCCCTCCCCGCAGGAGACATTCAGAGTCAGAGAGAGAAACACGAGGACTCTGACATACAGAGAGACTGTGAGGCGATCGCAGAGCAAAAAAAAACAAAACATGGAAAGAACGACAGAAAGAGAAGAGGAGAGGTGACTGCCTGTCTCCTCTGGTTTCCTCAGACGTCTTTTACAGGACACACTGTATGCACCTGCTCAGGATGAGGACAACGCACACACACAAGCACCTTTGGGTATTTGACAGAATTAGACTTGTAAACTTCCAGGTGTAGATTATGCAGACTTTGATTCATGCCACAGAGCACACATAATTTAACATTTTTGCATAAGTACTTGTGTGTAAATTAATAGTTGATGCTTGATGAGTGACAGCACCTAATATTATGGAATGTTTTCATTGAACAGTGACAGTATTTGGTGTTCAAAACCATCTTTCAAAGGAAAGAATGAATAAAGATTTAGGTTTCATATTCAGCATCCCTCTAAGGCTCATCTGCTTCACCAAATGCCAATCATCTGAAAAATTATGTTTTTGAATCTACTTTGAATTTGTTTCCAGATAGCTTTGGGTTTATTAAGTCAGCAACAGCGGTCGCTGATAACATGTTGCTGATGAATGAGTGGGCATCAAAACTAACCGGTCAGTGAGAATCTTATACTTAATCTGAGCAGATTCCTACTCTCATCTGTGTGTTAAATGTGAAGCTATTACGGATGTATTACTGTTTATTAAATGGAAATTTTAATTTAGACTAGTCGACAAGTCTAAAAGCAAGAAAACAACAATTTATTTATCAATAGCATTGTCCAAAAATCATTGTCTGTATTAAGAGCCATTTGAAGCCATCAATCACTTTCTTCTTTCTTACTTGTGCATGATCCTATGAAACAAGACAATAATTAACTAAACATGTTATCTTTTCAGGCTGAGCAGGATCACAGCATCTGTGGTGAAACAATGTCATGTCATTGTAGGGTTAGTTGCTGTACAGTGTGGTTAACGTTAGCGGTGCTATCACCAGCAGCTTGGTCTACATGCAGGTTAACGTCCACACGCCTGTGCTGAATATGGTTATCTGGCAGTTTATTCTGACACAGCTTACTCGTGACCTTTTTTCCATTTTCTGGATCAAAAATACTGCCGAAAGGCGCAGGTTTTACGAACCATCATCTGTCCCACTTTGCCAGTTACAACATCCGCCGGGCATTAGTGAGGGCAGAGGTGGGTTGCCGTCTGCTGGGACTGCAGCAACAGTTTGTGGCAGGTAGCTACGTAACATCTTAAGCAACACTTAACTGGCTAATTACATGAATAAAAAAGTTGTTCAATTAGTTTGACTAATCACACACATCCTTAGAAGCTATACCACACCCAATGGCTGCTTAGCATAGCATGACATAAAGGTTGGAAATATGGAGAAACAGTGATCCTCCCATCAGCACCCACAAGTTCACTAACTAAGATGTTATAGCCTATGTCAGAGTCATGTTACAGACTGTTTCATGGAATTGACCAAACGCCATGCAACCAGTAAAGACTCCAGTAAGTTACTTGTCCTGTCCAAGAAATAGATGGATGAAAAACACAAGATAGAAAATATTAATCTGTGGCTTTTGCAGTTGGTTACATGGGGATTTTGTTGGCCGTAAACATAGTCAGGCTAGCTGTTTCCCCATGTTTCCATTGTTTATGCTATGCTAAGCTAAGCTAACAGGGTGCAGCTGCATATTTACCGTACAGATATAAGAGTAGTATTGATCTTCTCATTTAACCCTTGGTCAGAAAGCAAATAAACAAGTTCCCCAAAATTGTTCTTTGAAAACACTCTAACTCCCCCCTTTGTCATATCACTGGAGTGTCTTTCCTGTTTGCTGCAGTAAAAAACCCACTATCTAATACTAATATGAAATGACAACAAAAGATTCTACTGGGGTCTTGCGGAAACAAAACAACTAAATATACACATGTACTTACAATAAGACCTGTCCTCTTTCGAGCACACAGCACTCCACACATCCCACAGACCAGAAACTGGAAAGAGAAACAGAACAACAAATGAGTAAATGAACAGTTTCAAAAGTTGTAATTACTTAAAATTACTGGTTAAGAAACTATCTGAATTTTAAACTATTTTTTATCACTCCCCACTCAACCATCTTGACAACAGGAAGGGTGAATGTATTCTTTACACTCGGTTATTCAGATGCAATTTTCTCCCTCTAAAAATAGAGTGTGTCATCGTGGGTTTCTAGCAGGAAGCCATATTGTCCTGGATGTCAGTGATTCAGACTGAACTGGAACAGCACGGTGGTGGATTACGCTGGCAGAGTACACATACAAGTGGGACAGTGCAATGAGCTGTGAGCTGCATTGTTTTTCTGAAAGTTGTTGGAAGCTGCAGTCAGTGTTTGAGTGAGTGTGTCGGGTGGTGTGGGTGTGTGTGTGAAGGGAGGGAGTGATGTCACTTCTTGGCTTCCTCTCACTTTTAATGAATTGCTCTGTCAAAGTATAGTTGTTGTAGTTTTAAATTAATTTGTTGATCATTTGGAGGCACCTTAAAGGACCAGTTCGTAGGATTTAGTGGTATTGAGTGGTGAGCTTACAGAGTGCCAACACCTGGCCTCACTCTCCTCTTCCAATGTAGGAGAACCTGGGGGGGGGGGCATGATAGTTGTGACTGTAGAAACATGGCGGTGCAACATGGCGGCCTCTGTGGAAGAGGACCATATACCTTAATGAAAACATACTTATGAATATTATATTCCATTTCTGCCAGTAAATCCCCGTAAAGTTAACACCGGACCCTTAAAGTCACCCTATTTTCAGTTGGCCGGAAGGTTTATTCTTGGTCTTAAGTAACTCAAAGGCCACTTACTTGATTTCTTCCTGGTAGGGGTGTAACGATACACAAAAATCTCGGTTCGATACGTACCTCGGTTTTGAGGTCACGGTTCGGTTCATTTTCGATACAGTATGGGAACAAAAAGCAAAACCTAAATTTTCTTGTTGTTCATTTGGGTGTACTTCATACCGGGGCTCAATCACCTTGAGCATGTGTTTAAAACCAGGATTTTCAACAACTGAATATGGTCTTAGATCCGCTGCTATAAAAACTCCAATGGCTCTTGTTATAGCTTTGGCCCGATCTGAATTGCCAGGGAGAGGCTGCTTGAATGCCGAGGTCAGCTGCGTTTGCACTATGTTGGTTTTTCTTCTTGTAGCGGTGATATTTACACTCGGGTGGTGCCGTTTTAGGTGTGTTAGCATGTTTGTCGTGTTGCCGGAGACATACCTGATCTCAGCTGATCAGTGTCGGCACACCGCCCTCGTTTTATCCACCTGTCTTTCTCCGTTGCAATATTTAACCAGGAAAGCCGAAGTGTTCCCAAGCAGGAGACTTTAGCGACAGGGGAGGGTCTTCAAGCTCCGGTTTACTGCTAGCAGTAGCCATCATGCGCACGGGCTGCAGGTGTAGCTGCAGGTGTAGCTGCACGTTAGCGGCGGAACGTAAACACACACAACTTCTGGCCCGTGAGCCAAAAAAAAAAAAAAATTCCGGCCCGTGAACTCACCCGTGCACAGCCCTGTACCGAACCGAACGTCGCGTACCGAAACGGTTCAATACAAATACATGTATTGTTACACCCCTACTTCCTGGACTTCAAGCCCTGTCCCTCAGTTTGCTATATTGACAGTTCTGTAAAATGGGACCTTTTTCCTAAAGTTATGTTCAGTGGCAAGAGAGTGAGTGAGTTGTGAGTTGTCAATCTGGCAGTGAATGTACAGGTTACGGTTTGTCAGTGAATAAAGACTGCAGCTCTTCACGACCATAGCACCCATGTGTGTTGTTTCTCAACTGCTGGAATAGTGTTGCTATGACGATCAACTCAGCCTACATTTAGGGAGAACTATCCGCAGTGGAAAAATGAAGTAGAAGTACCAAAAGTAAGCACAGCAGAGACGAGTAGAGTCGAGCTGAACACAAGTTGCTTAGTGGTGATGATGATGAAGTCATACGACCGTGGTGTAGTTCTTATATGGCCCAATGTTTATAGCCTAAATCCCACGGGGAAAAAATTCCACTGGCTTTTTGTGGAAGGAACCAGAGTGAGTGAAGTTATGGGCTAGCCTACAAAATATATCATCCCTGCAGCACTCTCTAATGCAGCAATTTAGATGAGAATTTGAGCTTCTGAGTTTCACTTTAAAAATATTCTTATTATTTCAGTACTTATAGATACAAGTAAGATAAGATGTCCCAATCCTTCCAGTACAATGCACAGTGTCTGAACTTTGAGCTTATATCTGCTTTCAAGAGAAAACTTTCAAGGACTGATTAGTTTAAATAGAGAAGTGACACACTCAGAAATCATTACGGATGGGGTCAGGAATGTAATAGAGGAGCCTCCACTTATCAAAGGATTGGCCAGTAACTTGGAATAATATTACAATAACAAATTTAGAAAAAAACAACAACACAGTTTCATAACTCGAAATGATGAATATCAGATATGAACGTTGATCACTCTCCTGTTTCAGTGGAATCTATGCAGTTGAACATTTAATCTACTTTCTAGGACAGAGTTCAGTCAGTCTTAATGACTCCCTTTTCCTGTCCTGACAGGAGATCTAAACCTTTGGCTAATCAGGGGACATGGATGGCTGACTCAGCATTCAACAGCTGCGAGGTTGAACACACAGACGTCAGATTGCATAACATCTCACAGCACCGTGGAAGGCACACACACTCTACATGCATTCCAATATACATATAACCTATATAATATGATATCAAAATTTCTTTCTTATTAGCACGTATTATCACACACCTACTTCAAGTATTTTAGATTCTCCAAACTTTGCTGACACTGAAATGTTTCTTTAAGATTCATATTGCCAGCGCTTCAGGCACTTAGAGTAATTCTCAGCAAGAGCTAAAAGCGTTGCCCCAGCTGGAGCGGCAGTCATAGTAAAGTGGCTGATTCAAGGTTATATATAGCTAATGAAAATGTCACAAACTCAACTTTTCATGGCTCAGCAGCAAAATCAAGACAATGAGGCTTAGAGTAGCACTGTAACTGGAGTAGACATATGCAGAAGAGGGAGAGGATGATTGTGCGTAAAAGCTTTGACCCTCCCAAAGCGCAGAGCAACAATTCAAGCATGAATTAATGAAACGGATCTTTACTTCCAGCACAGACAGACAGAGGCACCCAGTAGGCCAAATGGCAGCGTGTATCTCTCTAACATCTAAGGAACAAAGACATAAAGGACAAACAAAACCAAAAAATATTTAGTCGTCAACGCATCCTGGGTCTTTACATTATATACTGTATATGTATATGTTGTTATTAGATTAATTGGTTATCCCTAATACTAACATTTCTTTATTCATTCTCATTCTAATTACATTTAATGCTCAATTTCAAGCTCATACTTTTGGGTTTCAGTAGAGTAGATTTACATGCTTTCATGTTCAAAAACACATTAATTTTCTCATACTATAACTATATCAACTCTATTTACCCTCTATCTGTAACACTCCTTTGTATCTGTATCTTTTCAACCAGCAAAATTATTCTTTCCAGTATCTGTGTTTGGAGAGAAGAAATGGGGGTAGTTATTGCTGAAGTCACGTCAAATCAGGCAAATGTTTTTCTAGCCTAACTAGAAAGCAATTGTTGTGCCTACAAAGCATCAAAATGATTTAATATTGGCACATAATTAAATATTTACACATCCTCATACTATACCTTTTATCTCTCTGATTTTATTTTTAGCTAACCTAAGTTTTATGAACTGCTTGAAGCCCACCGCCACCTCCCATTTAATTGGGGATAATGAAAAATCAAAAACTTTAAAGAAAAATTATAAGTCAAATAATTCTGTTTTGCAATGGAAACGTGCTCTCTTCAGTAAAAATATAGTATATAAGTAGTAAATAAAACTATCCTTCAGTTGAAGGTCATCTCAGTGCACTAAATCAGTGATTAATTAAGGCAGATGCAACTTTTTTTGAAACTATGCCAAGGTAATCATGGAGCTGACCCTTTTCTGAATAATAATGAGCAACTTCAGATAGAAGAAATATCTGTTTCCATTATTTGTGCTTTCCTAATTAACATGCTTGGATTTGGGTGCAATACTGTGCATTATGCAAATGTGTTACAGAGTGATGTCACTAAGTGACAGAAAAAAGGCTGGATTACAAAGAAGGTGTTTCAGGCAGCTTAAGTGCTGCGTTTCCTGTAGGAGTGAGTACCTCCCTTTGAATTTGGTCTTTGTGACTATGCAGACTTGTTCCATGCACAACAAGCTGTATAACAAGGTAAAAGTATAATGCATAATAAATATCTGTGCGGATATTGCCCTGTTGTCTGACATGCTATTTGTATGTTTTTTTAAATTCATAGTTTTTCATGATTATTAAAATATGAAATATCAGTGTACATTTTGATTTAGTTATTGATAATTGTAAAATGTGTTTGTGTTCATGTATATTCTAGGGATGAACGGTAAATTTTAGGGCTGATTATTCTAATATTTATTATTCCGACTACAGAAATATCAGATTCTGTCAACGCATTTAATTTGAATTCTTAGGCAAAGTGCTCTATAAAAGCCAAAGTATATATGTGAAGTTTTTTGATGAATGATACTAGAAATAATTACTGCGCATTTAAAAAAAAAAAAAAATCTGAACTCTGTTTTGTTTTTGTGGTAACAGTAATGTCAGATTTGGTTTGGTCAGAGCTATGGCATATTAAATCATCCATCTTTGCTCACTACATACTCTCAGGTGTGCATAAACTCCAGGTTATGTGAACTTCTTTTTAAAATGCAAACTTGTGAAATTATTGGTCATCTTATTCATATCTGTCATGAGAAGCAGACAATTATCAGTTATTGGTATTGGCTGGGGAAAAAAAATCTATATCATGCATCCCTAGTTAAGAGAAAGGGAAAAACCAAGAAAAGCATAATATAGCCACTTCAAATGTTTTGCCAAATCAAAAGGTTAGCTGAAGTTATGGTCGTTGCAGTTTTACATGGAAGTGTTCATGTGGAATATTTATAAGAAAATCACTACTTCTGCATGTATTCTGACATTTTCTTGTCAAAATCATAATAAAACAACAATTAACCTGATTTCGAAGCATAATCAATCACGATGTTACCTTTATGAGGCCAATTATATTCATATGTGCACTATTTTAATACTTATATGCATGCAGCCGATAGTCTGAATGTACCTCAAAAACATTCCTCAAAGAGGGGCGATATGCAAAAAGACTGATAGTTGAGTTTTGTCTGTGCCTCTTTACCCTCCACAACCTCCCCGGAGATACTTATCCTGAAAGCAAATAAGGAAAAGTGAGGACAAAAGTTGTCTCCAGGACGTACACAGAGTCCACTCCACACCGGGGACGCGTCGCCCTGCTGCGGCTTGTGGTGGCCCCGCACCCAGCTGATGCCCACGGCTCCGAGGACGATGCTCGCCACACCCAGGCCCACCTCCACCACGGACAGCAGGAGCAGGCTCCACAGGATCTTGCGGCTGGAGCACATCCTGCCCCGGGCATCTCTCCAGCTCCAGCAGGAGGAGGCGGCAGGAGGCGGACAGAGGGCGAGAGAGGAGTCCGCTTCTCGGTGCTCCGAGGGCGGCGCGGCTCTACTGCTTCATGCACGGCTGGAAAAAGAGCGGTTATCCGAACAAGTAGAGAGAGGTCCAAGTGGTGGAGAAAGGTTGGAGGGAACTTGAGATGCCCACAAAGTGCACAAAACTGGAGGAGGAGAGGAGTAGCAAATCGGGTGGCGCTCCACTGGAAGTTCCCCCGCTTGCTGAAGCCTGGCGCTGTCCAAGGTGCCTATTTAACCACCACCACTACTGCAGCTGCACACACGCACGCACGCGGGTGCGCATACACATGCACATGCATATACATGCACACACATACACACACACAAATTAACGCGCGCGCGCGCCCACACACACTTGCACGCAATCCAGAGCGGCAGGACCACATCCATGAGTCGCAGCCTCCACCCCTTTATGGAAGCACTCAAACACAAGGCTATAGGTTCACATGATTAAGGGCGAATAAATATTCAGGACAACTCGTTCAAAACTGACTTACTCTTAAGTTCTGAATCTGTTGAATGTACTGCGTGAGTTTGCTGTGATTGTAACATTTTTTTGTTACATTTTTCCTTCATAACACAGACTACACGAAATGCACTACTCCTCTTTTGATAAAAGAAACACACTCAACAAAAATATAAACACAGCACTTGTTTTTGCTCCCATTTTTCACGAGTTGAAGTAAACAATCAAGACTTCAATGTACACAAAAGGTTTTTTTCTCAAAATTTCTTCACAAATTTTTAAAATATTTTTTTTTTTCTTGAAAAAATATGTTTATTAGGCACATAACTTGCCTGGTGGCTTCATTTATGTCACGTGACGTACCTAAGTTAAAGGCACAGTGCTTTAGTGCTTTGAGCACCACAAGCATTTAGTCCCATTATATTGGAGAAAAGGCAGACATCTCTATGGCTGATAGTTCCAAAACTCTGCAGCTTACACAAAAAAATTTAGATGGATAAATAGCACTACAGGTCAGGGGAAAATATGTATTTTTAATTTTGGGGTGAACTGTCCCTTTAACATACATATTTAACCCAAAACATGATCTTTTACTAATCCTACCCAAATAGTTTTGGTGCCTATAAACCTATACGGGGACTGTTTCACAACGTTAACCACGTGTTAAAAAGGCCTTGTCTCATACAGCCTGTAAAAGGTACCTTGTGCATCAGTATGAGACGCCGAAGGGCAATGAGCTGGAATGAGAACGTGTTGTAAATCTCGTATACTGTCTAGCAACAACTATATTAGCATAGTTTGTTTATATTAATTTTGAACCAATAACCTGGAGATAAAATTGATGTCAGTTTAAATTCACACTCATCTTGTCTTAATACAGCAGGAAAAAAAAAATCAACATCCATGAAATAGCTTTCATACTTCAGTTGTTTATTTGGTAGCTGTGTATTTTGAAATCCCATGATGAAACATTTAAAATCACTCAAAAAAGTGGTTTTACATTTACAACTTCAAGCGACTGCTGAGACTACAGCACCAAGCAGAACATATGAAGCAATTGAACAATTTTCCCCAAGTAAAATCTAGAGTAAAAATTCCCTTCATCTTTGACACACTCATATATTAGCATTACAAAAACTATTACATCCACAGAGAGACCAGCTTCACCTTGCCCTTATGAGATTCAGATAAGATATTGGCATTATTAATTTCAAATTAATCAAAGCAAATACATGGTGAAACTGAGATTTGTACTGCACACTAATACTTTGTCTAAAACTGAAACATACTGTTTAAGAAATACAAATAATAAATACATTACTTATCAAAGTATGTTAAGTAAAATTTACCATGAAATTCCCAAAATCTTGACACGTAACCTGTTGTATATAAAGCAAAACACCCACAGTGAAAAAGAAATGTAAAAAATAAAGGTCACCCTAGCCCTTGTAAGATTCATAAAAGAAAATGGGCATTATCAGCCAGTATCAGGCGTTAATGTTGTCAAAAATATTGATACAAAAATATTTTTTCAAAACCACAATATCTGTTAATTATAGTACTAAAAGTGCCAAAGCGATTAAAAAAAATATT
>JAJHUR010140504.1:218493-238914 GCA_027495735.1 Lutjanus campechanus | reverse complement strand
GTTTTACCTACACTGAGGTGTATGTCACCATAAAGACAGCATGAATGAACACACAACATGACAGATGAATCAAATTCTGGGCGCAAACTGTCAAAAGCATCTTTGTCTCCATCCCGCCCCCCAGTCCAACTGGATCAAAGCATGATGACACAATGAGTGACAGAAAGGTTAACATGATGGACTTTTCCTCCTTGGGCAAACATTTGAGTTGGAGATGATTATATCCATACAGTGCTGAGAAACTTCTAAAAAAGACACTACCATCTGAAAGTTGTACTCACATATGGAGACCTTTTCACATCTTTATTTTGTTTTCATTATTTTCTAATCAAACAATAAGAAGAGAGGACTGATACCACTCTCATGTTTCTCTGTTAAATGTGAAGCTACAGCCAGCAGCTGGTTAGCTTAGCTTAGCCTAAAGACAAGGAGTCTGTCCCTTAACCTTCTCAGAGGAATTTATCAGAAATTTAAATAGGTTTAGTGTCTGAGGTTTAAAGAGGGGTTTAAGTTTAGTCTTAATTTTAAGCTAATTTATAAGTTTGGTACAACATCATTTTACGTTAAACCATGACTTAATTGGGTTTTGAATCAATCCTTGTTGGTGCAACCCAGCCTATATTTAGTTTATTAAAGTGCACAAAGAACAGTGTAAGCATATGTAAGGGTAAAAAAGAGTAATGTGCTGGGCTATTTCAGTTGAAAGCCAAGCCAGATGTTTCTGCCTGTTTCCTGTGTTCCTTTAGCGGAATAGTGTTCACACATGCAAAATTATAGGCATACCAGTTTATAATGTGTGAGTCACTATCAATGGATGTTCTCATCCGTGGAACCACTTGTAAAGGTCATGAACTACATGGTAATCCTTGTCTCTTGATATGTGGTCACAGGTGAGGCAGACAGGATGAATGAATTCATTTTGGGTTGACTGGAGATGAGGAGTGGCTTTGAGGTACTTCCTCCACTCAAAGTAATGCATGTACGCCTCATCGTTTTTGTCCAAATAGAGCAGAAAGTCTGCCAGTGCCTTTGCATTAGGAAAATCGCTAACGTGAATGAAGGAGTCAGAAGGAAAGAACTCCTCGTAGTTTTCTCTTGTTGTACCCAAAAATACAGGGACTGTCCCTGCCACAAGAGGCCCGTTAGCCTTCTCTGTGATGTAGTCTTTGAAGATCGAATTCTCAAATGCAAGATAAAACTTACAGGTTGCAAGGGTTGAGTAATACTCTTTATAACTCAAATGCTTCCCATGAGCTGTACCATAGACATCAATCTTAATGTGTTTGGACAGTTCACGATAATATTGTTCTCTAACAGCTGTTCCGGTGGCTGGATTGTTGTTACTGACAACCCAACATGCCAGTTTGTCTTTCTTGGGCAGAACAAAGTCATCTTTCTCTTCTGGGTCCTTGATAGTGAGCTCAAACCTCACTGTGATGTCAGCATCTCTTCTGTAGCTCAGGGTTAAGTTAAACAGGTTTTCTAGGCCTGGTAACTTTGTTCCTTGGGGATTCTACATTGAACCAAATCCACTTCTGAAAAGACGGACGTGGCTCCTGTGGCAGGTTTGACAAATACCAGTTTATGTCTCTTTGGTAGAAAACGACTCCCTCTGCTTTGCTGTACAGCAATCTGTTAGATGTCAGAGCAGCTGTCAATTTTGAAGTAGTCTGAGCAAATTTTGAAATCAAACTTCACACCAATAGGCCAGTAATACAGCAGGACTATGGGCTTTTCACGTTGATCCACAACTTCATGTTCAACAGTTTCCTCATCAGATAATGTAGATATAGATGTTACTGGGCAAACTGGAGATGGAGGCTCACAATACATAAAGAATGCAACAATACAGCAGACAAGACCGACAGCAGATACCACAGATACGAAGAGTGTTTTCTTGGAAGCTGATGGAATCATCTGTAGGAGCAGAAAAGGAAACTGAGGTGAGCCCTTATTATGAAAATCAGTTCATTGTTACCTATGTCAATTTTGGATGAATTCAGCAACTATCATGCCACATTTCTTTACAAACTTGCTACCACTCACATTCACAGTAGAAAAACTACTGGACAAAAATAGAAATATAATTAAGCATATATCTAACCTCTGTATTGATTATCTAAGTATGTAAGTTAAGCTACTTTTGGGTATGTGTGAAGTTTGTATTTTTTGTTGTAGCAAGTAACATAATACATTAGGTTTGCAAATTAAGTAACAAGTTATTTAGTTATCTTTTCAAATAAGCCAAATAAGGCTTTTAAATCAGACTGCATCCAGACAATGTTAAAACTTAAAAAAAAAAAAGTCTTAATCAACAACATTCTGAATTAAACACATCTTTTTTTTCTGGAGCTGGTAATGGAAGTAGCTGCGAGTGAGACATCTAGTTTCCTTCTTTATCTGTGTTGAGAGTTGTACATGTGCAGTATGGATCTCTTGGTATGTTTGCCTGGACCCTGCCATTTAGCTAACAAACTGATTCTGTCCAGACTGGAATCATCTCTGTGAACACAGCCGGCCAACACAGCTTCCAAGACTGTTGGTGGCCAGTTTGATAACAGGGAATACAGTGCTGAGGTGGTTTTCTTGCTGGGTTTTGGCTCCCTGGCAGCCTGGGCCTGATTCAGCTAATTCACTTATGGCTAACCAAACTAACTAGCTAACAGTAGCTACAGGTAACAGCAGACACAGTTAACTGCTATCTGTCCATTTGGTAACTGTGTAAGTTAAATCACCTTGGTATTGTACTCTGTTGTCAGACTGACTTTATAACATTTAGTGACATCTTTATGACAAGTCCAAGTGGTACCACTTTACTTGAAGTCAAGGGAATTATTCATGACACTGTTGGGACACTCTAAGGTCCTAAGATCTGGAGCCTTGCTTCGTGCAGTGGGTAGGCCTACATGCATCATATGGAGCCTTAAGGGGGACGCCACACACTCCTCCTAGGTGAGGTGCCTCAGGGTTGTAAATTCCACCACGACAACCTCTTTACTTCCCTTGCACTCCTGGATGAGATGATGAAGAAGGGACATGGGAGCTGTGGGACCAGCCGCGTTGCCAGACAGATTTCACTGGAGCACGTGCCCCATTATTGATCTGCAGTGCCCCAGTAAAAATTTCACCAATAAAAAAAAATCAGAGTTTTAAGTCTACATAGCATAGACTACAGCGCACATACTACTTAGTATGGTCATTCATTGCTACTGTATTCACTCCACATAAACAATGCGCACATCGCTAATTAATATGGTAATTTATTCACGTGTAGCGACTTCGGCTGATAATACTTCTGTGTCAACTCGAAGTCGAGAGAGCGAGAGAGAGCGAGAGAAAGAGAGCGAGAGAGCGAGAGAGAGAGAGAGAGAGAGAGAGACAGGCGATGAGAATCACTGCGTGAGGTAGGTAACGTTAGCCGACAACAACTTGTTAAATATATTATTTTGATTTTGATTTGACTCGAACTGTAACTCCTAGATGGATATCAGAAAGTTATTCGCCCGCAGCAGGGATAAAGCAGCGAGGAATGAGAGAGGTAAGTGAAGTCCTAGCTAGCTAGGCAACATAAGTCTGTCTTAAGTTAATGCTAAGTTAGCTAACGTTATTCCTTGTATCAAGACAACCATATTGCTGTACGAGCTGTGGGGGGAATTTCCAGTGAGTTTCATCAGCATGAAACATAATGTTGGTTATGGTCTGCTGGTTCTGCTCAGGACCTCTGCATCAATGATGATTTTGAGTGAGCTTGTGTTAGTTGACAGATATAGCCTATGGATGGTGCAGTGGTTCTCAAATGGTCTATCTTCAGGAAGAAAAACATTTTCCCCTATCATCAAGTCCTGAGCCAAATTTTTAAACCATTCAAGTTTATTTCACAGAAAAATAGCACAGTAGACTTGTCTTGTTAATCGGTTTGCCTTTGGCTAAAAGTTTAGTTTAAATAACTATTTATGTTTTTTTATGATAAATAAGTGCTGAATATGTTTTTTTTCCTCGCGCACTTTGCGCGCTCTCATGAATTCTTTGTGCTCCAGGTGTGCCCCAGTACAGTATTAGGTCTAGTGACGCCCCTGTGGTGCGTTTACATGGACACAAATATTCCAGTTTTATTCGGTTTAAAAGCCCAAACCGAATAAAACTACTCCATATAAACACCTCAATCGAAAGGAACATTCACATTCACTTTCAGAGAAGTGGATAATCCTTTCTTTAAACCGAAAGAAATGTCATGCAAACATTCGTTCGGTTTGTCGTGCAGCTGCGCCGTTACCGCGCATGCTCTGTGATGACGTATCTCCCTCTCCCTCTCTCTCGTCATGGGAACCACAATGACTGACAGGCTTCTCAGCCTCTAACTGTATGCCACCTTCATGAACGTAGGAAAACACAGAACAACATAAAAGATCGCTATCATATCCCGTCACACATGCACTGAACTTCGCAACAGCTGATCCGCGCTACCTCCACACACGCACACACGGACAGAGAGAGAGGGAGAAAGAGATAGATAGAGAGATAGAGAGAGAGAGGGAGAGAGAGGGAGACAGTGTTATTTTATTGACAGTTGTGTACGGAAGTAAAAGCTTCTTCTTCTACTGTTTTTAGCAAATCTGACCGCCAAAAGTTGACTGTAAACGTCACAGCGAGTTTATTCGGTTTATTCTGAATAAATGCAGTGGCTCATGTAAACACCCGATCGGATTAGATCATGCCACATGTAAACAGTTAACCCGAAAGACTCATTCTTTTTAATTAATTTAATCGGAAAGAGGAAAAGTGTCCATGTAAACGCACCTAATGAGGGAAAACTGTCTCTTTGATGTTCCCCTCAAACCAAAGAGGGAACTCATGCAGTTACCCCGAGGAACCTCCTAAGTTCTAATGCAAGGAGAGAAGCTGCTGGTCCACTGGAAGGACAACAACATTGTCACTATAGCAAAAAACATGGAGAAGAACTATACTGAGACAGTTGTCAAGTGATGGAACAAAGACCAACGTGCCTTTGACCAAGTCCGACAACCCCAATGCATCAAGCAATATAATGAGCACATGGGAGGTGTAGACCTTCATGACCAACAGGCCTCAAGATATAGAATCACGATCAGGTCCAAAAAGTGGTGGCCCATCTTTGCATGGTCTCTCAACATTGCCTTCGTCAGAAGAATAGAAAAGAAGATAACAGTGAATGTAAAAGACTGAAAGGTCCAACAAACGAAGAATATTGAAGTCATCAAAGGGTGAGGCGGAGCACTACAAAAGATTAATTGTTTTTTGGGGGGAAAGAGATCTGTCAGTCCCACTGGGGCTGACAGATCAAGGTCTAAACCACTGATTTTTTTTGTCATTCATATACATGCAGGCCTCTATCCTAAATGTTACCTTCATGTTCTATGTTACTGTAATGACAGTATGTCTGATTGTAGTTCAAAATAGTTATGCACAAACAAATCGAGCACTTTGTTCTGAAGCCTACCTCTTTATACCTGCTTCTAATCTAACTTGGCAGAGAATATATTTTATTTTGTTTAATGAGGCCTCTACTTGAATGTGTATTCTACAGGGGACATTGTTCCTAAATATTTTATGTTCAATGTGAATGAATGTATGTTTTCTAGTGAATGTTGCACTAAAAAGGACAACATTACAATTAATATAGCACTAAAGTACAATTTAAAATGTTACAATTTAGTTTAAATATGAATGTTTCAATACATGTTGCACTAAAGTAACACTGTTGCAAGTTATATTCCGATAAAGAAACAATGTTAAAAGGATACTACACTTTCCATGATAACCCACTCAATATGTACTCACCATTATGCCGATGTGATGATAGGTTCAGATCTTCAGTTCACAAAACAATCCTGGAGTTTCAGCAGAAAACAGGGTAGCAGCCTCATCCAGTACAATGGCAGTGAATGGTGACCACGGATAAAACGTTAAAAATAGGACACAAAACAAACACAAAATGTCTCCATCCTGCTTGTGTGGTGTAATCCAAGTGTCCGCGAGCCGCGACATTAAAATTCACCGCAAAAGACGCCATTTACGCCATGTTTTTAGCAGAAATGTCAGCTGTAGCACGTAGCCGGTAGGATGTAAACATGGCATCTCGCGAGACTTCGTATATATCCTAATGGCCGCACATGCCGAAGTCTCGCGAGATCGACGCCATGTTTACATCTTACCAGCTACATGCTACAGCTGACATTTCAGCTAAAAACATGGCGTAAATGGCGTTTTTTGCGGTTAATTTTTTATGTCGCGGCTCGCAGACACTTGGATTACACCACACAAGCAGGATGGAAACATTTTGTGTTTGTTTTGTGTGCTATTTTTAACGTTTTATCTGTGGCCACCATTCACTGCCATTGTACTGGAAGAGGCTGCTACCCCGTTTCTCCTAAAACTCCAGGACTGTTTTGGAAATTGAAGATTTTCATCCACCATCACATCCACATGGTGGTGAGTATATACTGAGCGGGTTAATCTCGCAAAGTGGAATATCGCTTTAACATATTTTGATCTTTATTTGTTGCCTTTGGTCTCAGTCTTCATATGAGTGTTGGAAGTCCCAAGTTCCTCACCAAACACTCTATTTCAGTGATTGCTGTCAGAATATAGACCCTTTCTGAGCCTACGTCACGATTAGGTCACGTGTTCAGCTGGAGGCTAAACAAACAGGCAGCTACTAATGTCAGTCGCTAGCTGGCGCCAGGACTTTGCCATCTCTGCTATCATGGTGTCATCTTGCTGTGCTGACGGGTGCCAGAACCGAAAGAGTAATGGCTTAAATCTAAAATATTATCAGATACCAGCTGCCAGTCAAAAAAAACGAAGACAACTATGGCTAAATGCGATCAAAAGAAAGGACTGGACGGAGGCAATCATCAAAAATGCTCGTGTTTGCAGCGCGCACTTTATATCAGTTAATTTCTACTAACGTTACTAGCTAGGTAACTAGCTAAATAAATCAATTTCTGGTGTATCTTGCCGTGCCTAACATTACCTTTTCAGAAATTAGTACAACACAAGCATTAAATTAGCACTTCACAAAACTCATCTGATACATCTTTGTATTGCAAGTCTTGGACATGACCATTTAGGACATAGTTATAGGCATCTAGCAATTTATTCCCTTAGTTTCTCTTTACTGTAGACGCTTGGTTTCTCTATTAAGTAAGAGTAAATCTCCAGCCATTCAACAGAGGGTAAACCTGTCACGTCGTCCTTACATTGAGTGAGCGCATAGGGGTCGGTCAAGATGGTCCCATCTGATAATGTCAGTTTTTTAAAATAACACTCCCGATCCCGTACAGTGAGTGTCTGTACATACTGCGATAAATTGTCATCTTCCTTAGCCATTTTGTGTACGATAACGATAGCCAAACAAGCCTAAACAATACAAGCTAGCTAGCCGTGCTTGGACGCGCCACTGTGTTCATGCTGCTTCTGCCTCCAGTGATCGCCCCGCCCACCCGGATGTTTACAATCTGTGAAAAAAGCACTTTCAGCACAACACACTTTTTCATCTACTTTTCCACAATTAATATATATATATATATTCTTGATTATTTCAAAGGGTTACCAGTGACACATGATTTGGTTATTTTCATGTCTGGGAAAAATTTGGGATTAAATGGGATTAAATTGACATGAATGACTGAATGGTGCTTATGTCAACCTTGTGTTAAAATTATATAATTGCTTAATTAATGTAGTTGATAAAAAATAAGAAAGCAGCATCCAAACAGTCAGTGCTCTCAATACCCAGATCACATTATCAAATTAGGCAGTGCTAATTAAATATTGATCAAGATTAAGTCACTACGATGCTTATTTCTCAGCTAAAATGTTTTCTGAAATTTAGTTTTATCATATAATTTAGCTGTAATATGAGAAAAATTTTGACCAGACTGCCGGCATGTTGGGTTCTGTGTCCGACGGAGGCTCCTGAATTCAGAGTAAGCTGTCAAGCTACATAAAGTTGATAAAATATAGATCAAGATGTTACTGCACGTCTGTTACTGCATTGCCCATTTTTCACATCAAAAACAGTTGAAAATAGACGCACAGAGGACAGAGTCAGGTTTCACATCCACTAACATGCACGCACATCTGCACACAGGTGCACAGGTAGGCCCCTTTAGGCCTCTGACCAGATAAATACCCTTTTTACAAGACAAATTTTCCCATTTATTTTTCCAATCGTATATTTTAGTTTTAAACTTGGACAGTGGCATCAATTTGCAATTTAAAGTGTGTTGTAATGACAACAGTGCAACAATGTATTTGAGTTCATTATGCTAGACCGCACAAACCACTGCCCCTCCCTTCCCTTCAGCATCATCCTGCCTAGAACAACATCTGCAGCCGTCACTGTACATTAGCATTTTGAATGGCAAAAATAGCTGTCAGTGAAGCAGCTTATCTGCCAACGCGCATGCGCATAACTGGCTTGTTTGAATTGTTCAGCGGGAAACAGTCAGTGGTTCACTTCATCGCCATGTAGTAGCCGAGTCAAAATGAGTGAAATTAATTCAATTCAGTCTTTGCATTCAGTGCAGTTTTCCCGGAGAACTTTTGAGGAAAAGAAGAATATAGTTTCAAGTGGTCGGCCTACTCCTGTAGTAGTCATCACAAAAACGGCAAAGAATTCCGTCTGTCACTTTCAAGCTAGCACGTACGAGAAACATAAATGGCTAGCTGGCTGTCCACAGGTTAGCAAACTGTTCTGTTGGCCGTGTCTCCTTTTTTCCACGGAACACACAGTCTGGACTACGACAGGTTATGGTGATTTAAACAACCTTCACACTGCTATGAGCAAGCATGAGCGTGCATCTCCGCACATACTTTGTATGGTAAAACTGCAGACATTTGGAAACACATGGATCGATCATCAGCTGAATGAGGGACTGCGACTGGCCACAGAGCAGCACAACACGCGGGTAAAAAAGAACCGGGACGTGTTGAAGAGGCTTGTGGACATCGTTGTCTACCTTGGAGCACAGGAGCAGGCCTTTCGAGGGCACACAGAAGGGGAAGGATCAGACGATCAAGTCGGATGAAAGCTTCTATGACAAAGTCATCGCGGAGTTTACCAATAAGGCCCGTAGGATGGAATTCATCTATAAATAAGGTAGGACATTTATTTATTATTGAGTGTGTTTGTACTGTAACTGGCCTTGTCAAATATGTCACTGTATTCATTCATTAGTCTATATTTTGCTATTTTCCTCTCCCCCGCTCCGCTCGTTTGGTACAGACACCTATATGAATAAAACACTCGGCTGCCAACAAGAAAAACCAGTACTTGATTCTCTTACTGAACACGCCTCTTCGTAGTTATGTAGGATGTTTCTTTTTGTCATTGTGAAAATTTGGCCTGAACTCCCATATGACAGCAACCCCACCCATAGGGTGTAACTGGACATAACTGATAGATACCAGCAACGGTATGGAAATAATAACGATAACATTAAACAGTATTTATGTGTAACAATTGATTTTCATAAAGATTGTTTATTTGGTGGTGATGGAACCATTCAAAATCAATCCCAAAAACAACTTTACATTTACAACTTCAGACAGATGCTGAGACAAAGGCAGGCAGTAGAAAACATGACATAACTGCATGATTTTACTAAAGTAAAACTGAGTATAAAGTACAAAAATCTGTGGAATAGTCCTATTTGAGCATTAAAGAACTTAATTAATTTATGAAGTTATAAACAAACCTCTGAGACTTTTTCTCATTTATTTTTCCAAAGTTATATATTAGTTTTTACACTTGGCCCATGGCATCAATTTAGCAATATAAAGTGTGTTGTAATGACAACAGTGCAATAATGTATTTGAGTTCATTATGCTAGACCGGACAAACCACTGCCCCTCCCTTCCCTTCAGCATCGTGCCTAGAACAACATCTGCAGCCTTCTCTAATGACAGTTATTTAATGATAGTGTTTGCTCGAGCCCTGGTTGTAAAATTAAACAGCTATTAAACAATCTCTAGCATTAAAGCAATTAAAACAATTCCCTTATTATTTGACTGTTTGTGTCACACTGTACTTCATGTCTGCCTGGTATACAAACAGCTAAGCTAACTTTAGTATTGGAATTAGATCAGTCCATAAACCAGGCTAATCACAAATTACAAATCTCCCGATCTGACTGCTAACAGTTTAACAACCCTGTCCAGTTTGTTCTTGCTTTGAACAGGCAAAATTATTTTTGGTCTGACGGATTATTATACCAGAATGATCACATTTATTATAATCACAGTAGCGTTAAAAGGTGCTGAAATTTTTCAAAAAGTACTGATACACACAATGAAATAATACCACTAACTTTTATATTTAAAAAAAAACTCGAAAAAAACCTTGAAATTGCATCACTTTTGCACTGTCATTGTTTTCACTGATGCAACACAAAGAGGAAAACATTTGCTAACTTTGGTGGATGCTGGACAGTATTTACAGTTTAGAACACTTCTGGAGTGAATTCCCATCTATTCCATCAGGACCAATGGATTTGCTGGTGTGTATGTCAGAGATGGTGTGCTGTTACCGCACTGTTACACACATAAAGAAAGCATGAATGAACATATTAAATTACTAATAGGTTCTAACTCTCAACTCAACAAATACAGTGGCTTGGTCAGTGGCCCTATACGCCTCAAAGTAGGATGCTATAGGTACTCCTCTAGTGTCAGTTTTGCATGTGCAGGACTCGGTTTAGATAAAGGCAACAAAACTACTTAGTTTAGGAAACAAAACTGCTTGGATAAGTTTTTAAAAAGATCCTGTTTTGGGTTAAAATAAGGAGATTTCTTACATAAGTCCACGTATGATACATAACATAACACGTAATTTTTGTCTCTCGTGTAATGTCTGTAAAGAGTAGTCAACTTCGACTGTTGGTTTCATCGAGGACACAAACCCTGGGTTCCTAAGCAAAAGTCCTGTGTTTGTTTGACCCATCCAACCATCCATGCCAACACTTTCTCACTCTTTATACTATCTCACCTCACTTTGATGGCATATTAAAGCATAAGGTTAGAGGAAAGCATCCAAAAATGACGAAAGACAGACTTTGACACATAGGGCACTGATGCGTTGGGAGTGAGGACGGGCAGGGCATGACGGAAAAATCAAGGGAAATACTGGACACAAACTGTCACTATAATCTTTGTGTCCATCTCTACTGGATCAGCAGATTAATGCATAAACAAGCAACAAGCAACAGACAGGTTAACATGTACAAGATGGACATGGAGTTAGCCATGATTACACACAGAGGCTTGAGAAACTTAAAGTTGATTAACTGTGCAAAAGTTGTACTCACAGGCACAAACCGTTTGACATCTTTATTTTCATTATTTTTACTAAATCCTTTAATTTATGAAGTGTCAGAAAATAGTAAAAATGAATACTAAAAAAATATAAAAAAATATGGCAAATATAACTTGGCTTAGCCTAAAGATGACAAGCAGGGGAAACAGCTAGTCTGGCTCTGAAATTAACATGTTACATCTAGTTAAACTGTACAAAAAACAAACTGTACAAACAGGCATATGTGCTATGTGGTATTTCACATTATAGCCAGGTCAGCAATTTCTCCCTGTTTCCAGTCATATTTTAACAAAAGTGTCCACATGTACCAAAATCTAGGCAGAATATTCAGCTATTTGTTCTTGTATATAATCTTTCTGTTACTGCGTATGTGTGAGCCACTTTCAAGATATGTTGTCAATCAAAGTACCACTTGTAAAGATCATGAACTACATGATAATCCTTGTCTCTTGACATGTGGTTGCAGGCGAGGCAGATGGGATGAATGAATTCATTCTGGGTTGACTGGAGATGAGGAGTGGCTTTGAAGTACTTCCTCCACTCAAAGTAACGCATGTACTCCTCATCATTTTTGTCCAAGTAGAGCAGAAAGTCTGCCAGTGCCTTTGAATCAGGGAAATCGTTAATGTGAATGAAGGAGTCAGAGGGGTAGAAGTGCTCGTAGTTTTCTCTTGGTGGACCCAAAACTACGGGGACTGTGCCTGCTACAAAGGGCCCGTTAACTTTCTCCATGATGTAGTCTTTGTGGATCGAGTTTTCAAATGCAAGGTAAAACTTGCAGGATGCAAGGGTTGAGTAATAGTCTTCATAACTCAAATGGTTCCCAAAAGCTCTACCATAGAGCTGGATCTTAATGTGTTTGGACAGTTCACGATAATATTGTTCTCTCACAGCTGTTCCTGTGGCTGGGTCTTTGTTACTGACAATCCAACACACTACTTTGTCTTTCTTGGGGAGAACAAAGTCATCTTTCTCTTCTGGGTCCTTGATAGTGAGCTCATTTCTCACTGTGATGTCAGCATCTCTTCTGTAGCTCAGGGTTAAGTTAAACAGGTTTTCTAGGCCTGGTACCTTTATTGTGTTTGTTGGGGATTCCACATGGTACCAAATCCACTTCTGAAAAGCTGGACGTGGCTCCTTTGGCATGTTTGACAAATCTCCATTTATGTTTCTATGAAAGAAAATGACTCCCTCTGCTTTGCTGTAGAGTGATGTGTCATCTGTCAGAACACAGCTGTCAATTTTGAAATGGGTGGCGCAAAGTTTGAAATCAAACCTCACACCAAGAGGCCAGGACCACAGCAGGACTGTGGGCTTTTCATGTTGATCCGTGTCTTCATAATTTTTCTCATCAGCTAATGTCGATGTAGGCGGGCAAACAGGAGACAGAGGCTCAAAATATAGAAAGAATGCAACAAGGCAGCAGGCAAGGCCAACAGCAGATATCTGTGCTAACCACAGTGTTTTCTTGGAAGCTGGTGGAATCATCTGCGAAAACAGAAAAAAGACACTGATGTGATCACTTTACAATCTACTGTGTGAATCAGTTCATTGTTAATGGGTCAATTCTGGATTCAGTTTAATCTAAATCAATTTCAGGTCAATATGATGCTCTTTATGAGCCCATTAGTTCCCACCCAGAGGAAGTACTAAGTCGACGGTGGTGAGGAAAAAGTTCCTTCTAACAGGCAGTTGATTCAGCAATTATGGTGCCACATGTTGTTTGCAACTCCAGTGATAAAGTGTTTGAATTTGCTACCGCTGTTATGGTCGGGGTGTAAAGTCAATGGAGATAATACTGGAGGTGGACCCGAAAAAGCAGACCAGAGCACTGGAGCAGAGTTCAAATGATAATTTTAATGCCAAAACAAGAAGGTAACAAAAAACACCGGCTTACGTGAACAAAGGAATCCAAATGAAAACAAAGCCAGGCAAAAGTCCAAAAATCCAAAACACCAAAAGGGAAAAGTAAATCTAAACAGGCACAGGAGAAACACGAAAAAATCCAAAAAGGGAGAAAACCAAAAAGCACTGGAGAACACACTGGAAGACACGGGAGGCAATACACCAACACAACACGACGAACTGACAAAGACAAAGGGACACACAGGAACTAAATAGGCAGGGAGGTAATCAAACACAGGTGGGTGGACAACAACAGGTGAAAGAAATCAGTAATCAACAAAGAGCAGGAAAAGAACTAAGACAGGAAGTAAAGATGACAAAGACACCAGGGAAGCTCAAATCTACAAAATAAAACAGGAAGTGAAGACAAGAAGCACGGAGGACCAAGACTACAGAATAAAACACGAAGTGACTAAGAAAACACAAACCAAGACAGAAAAAGACAGGAACAAAGACACACAAGGGGATAAAGCTACAAAAAAAAACAGGAAATGACCAACAAAACTCCAAACCATAACAACCGCTGCCACACCTCTTCTCCATAGCAACAGTGGCTGAGGCTCATGTGCATTGGAGTATTAAGACTCATCAGCCATGCCAAATTTACAGATAAAACATAATTTCTCAGAAACTAGGATGAAATGATTCAAACTGGCATCCACAACATAACTCTATATGGTTGTTAAATTATCCTGGAGAGCCACAAGTCTGAGGGTAACAGCTCTAAACTGAGACTTGTTCTGCACAAGTGTACTGTTAAAGGTGAAATACACTGTTCAAAAATACAAATAATAAAGCATATATCTAACCTGTGTATTGATCATTTCAGTCAGTTAAGCTCCATATAAGCAAGAGTGTAATTTTGATTTGTAAAGTGGTGAGGACATAAATTCAGCAGTTGGTCTGAGGATCAGCATATACTAGCACTTTCATTACAATACTTTAATACAATATGTAAGAAATTATCAGGAGCTGCCAGTCACAGCACTTTAACGTTTAAACAACTGGTGTTGATGCAAACATGCACATCACTTATCTTTGATCAGTTTTGTATCATGAGCCAAGTTATAAGTAATAGCACCACATATCACCACACAAAACACTGTGTCACAAGCATGGCAGAGCATCTATGTCAAATGTCTCAAGTCTCACTTCCGCTCCTCTGAGCTGTTTTCAGATTCACCCAAAATGCCCTCCCACAGTCATATCACCACAGATCACAGAGAGGCTCCACTTCCTGAGTTACTTCCGGCTGTTTACTGTTGTTCATTAGTAAAATGTAGGTCAGCTCAAGTTATGTGAATTATTAATGTTAAAATACCTTCTGCACTATTAAACCAAACTCCATCCTAAAAGCAGGTGTTTTACGGTATTCTTTTTACTGTCAATACTGAAGTTCCACCATCACAAAGACTCTTTTCCGATTCACTTCAAACTACAGGCACAATCGGCACACATCCTTTACGCAGTAACATAGTGAACTAACCTGTAATGAGGGAAGTCTTTGTCACGGACGTACATGTATTGACTGGTCCTGTAAGGAGTACAGTGCTTCTTCACCCGACAAGAGGAAAGTGAAATATGCGGTTCAGACCACTGAGCAGAATCGATAGGGGGGAGACAAAGAAAACCTTCAAAAAGTGTTTTGTTTATGTGTGAATTATTTCGAAATGGGGAGTGTGCTTTTATCAAATGCATATTTTCAGATACATAAATTATTTAAAAATAATTTACTGATAGAGACAACTTAATGTTTTTCAGCAGTTGGGGTGGTACATCCCCTCAGATTCCCCCAAGGACCAATGTCTATACACCAGGCGGAACTATTTCTCATTCAGGGTGAACATGAGGAAATTAACCCCTTGTAGAGCCGATGACAATTAAACACATAAGCACTTAATATTAAATTACTGGTGGGGTTTAGGTAATCCGAGAAGTGGTGGGGACATATCCACACCGTTCCTAACACAAATTACACCAATGCAATATGTTTAAAATTGAGGTAGTATTTCATTGTGATGAGATTTTCTATGTGGTTTTATAATTACATAATTTATGCTCATTGTAAATATAAATACAAAATATAATATAAATAAATATTTTTCTAAATTACAGATGGAGCTCGTAATGGTAGTCGAACAGGCCTCAACAGTAATTATAAATCCACTGAATACTGTGCTATTATACAAGGTTGGTGTAAAAAGTGTAGAAGTAAATGTGTTGTTTCCTCATTTCATTTACCTGAACAACAGTGTTAACTCTGCACATCTTTTTCACTAACATTTACAAATCCTTCCAGATCCTTGCTTGTGTTTTATCAGCCCTCAGGTGCAATCACTTTGGATAAAAGCATCTGCTAAATGAAATCATAAATTGTAAATTGCACTCAGGAGCATAAGTCATGTATGTTGCCCTCCATCTGAAAACTTGACAATCAGTCATTTCCATATATTTGTAGTTTTTTTAGCTTCATTGTATAGCATTTGTTTTTCAACTCTGCAAAACAAATAGTTACAGCAGTCAAAATTCATCTTCTAAGTATAAATCAGGAAGAACCTGTGTTAAAGGACCATTGTGTAGATTTGAGTGACATCTAGCGGTGAGGTTCCAGATTGCAACCAACTAATTACAGCTCCCCTCACCCTCCTCTAATGCAAAAGGTTCTTACTAAAGCCAGTGTTTGGTTTGTTCCCTCTGAAGTAGCCTCCTGTAGAAACAAGGGAGTGCAATGTGGTGAACTCTATGGAAGAAGACTCGCTCCCTGCAGTGATGTTGCTGGATACGCATCCTGCATCTGATGCATTACAATCCAAAAAACTTTTATTCATGACCCTGAAACTATTTTTCTTTTTTGCAACCGTTGTTTATATGGTGGTGATGCATTTTGAAAATCCATATTGAAAGATTCAAAATCAATCCCAAAAGAATAACTTGAATGACATTATTTTATGAAGTTATAACCAGAACAAAAGTATTACATCTACAGAAAAACAAAAGAAAAACAAGAAAAGTCATCTTGCCTTTATAAGTTTCATAAAAGATATTGCTGTTATCAGCCATTATCAGGCATGTATACTATTTATTTATGTGGACATTATGTACAACCTGGTCTAATTTCCAACTCATCACATACTGATGATTTGTCACTGCCCTTCAGCAACTCATACAGACACACACAGTACCTGTTAATTTCAAGTGATGTCAAAGTGAAACCATCCATGGCTGTATAAGATGCACCAGGCTTTAAACATAGTATAAAGAGGGAGAACGTTTACACATGGAGGAGCTGGGATGCGTAAATGCATCAGCTTGGGAAGAAGGGTGCTATGGGGGACTGCAGTGCCCCCTGGCTCAGTGAATAGTAATTCTAAGGTAATGAAATTATTAAGTAATTATACACTAATGCCAACATACTTATGAATGTTACATTGCCACAGATTAGTCTACTGCACACCTGGGGGCTCCACAGCTCCTGTCAAGTGAGAGAAAAGGCAGTTAGCACAATCTAGTAGTACAACCAATAGTATATGCCTACTAAATTGCCCCACAATGGCCCACCTTGATTAAAAGTACATACACATTATCTTAGCAAACATTTGAGTTGAACATGATTACACACTGCAACACAACACAATGCAAAAGTTATATTCACAGATACAAACTGTTTGACATCTTTACTTTATTTTATTATTTTTAACAAATCCTTTAATTTATAAAGTGTCAGAAAACAGTAAAAAGGAAGACTTAAAGATAGCAAATATAATAATAATGTTAATAATAATGCTAATTATAATGCTAATAATGATGCTAACAACAACAACAACAACAACAACAATAATAATAATAATATTATTATTATTATTATTATTATAATATTATTATTATTATTTGGGGTCAGACCCAGACGGCTTTAAAAATGAACAGTAAAATCTTAAAATGAATTCTAAAATGCACAGGGAGCTAGTGGAGGGAAGCCTGCATTGGTGTGATGTGATGTCATCTGTTAAAAACCAGTAAGAAGCCTAGCTGCTCTGTTTTGAATCAGTAGGAGGCAGGAAAATGATTTCTGATTAAAGCCAGACAGGAGTTAATTACAAAAGTCAAGTCTGGAGAATATGAATGTGTGGATGACTTTGTGAGTGTGGGAGCAGTGGTTTGATTCTTGAAATGGTATGCAGAGGGAGAAAACAGGGCTGGACAGTTTTTTTGTGTGTTTGGAAGCTGAGATCTGAGTCGACTATTACTCCTACATTTATAGAGGTGGATGTGACATTTGTAGATATGGGACCAACGCTATTTTTGAGGGGATTGATGGAATTTGGTGGACTGAACAGTATAACTTCTGATTTTGAGTTGTTGACTTGGAGAAAGTTCTGGGACATCCAACAGTTTTTATCATTGAGGCAGTCTAACACAGCCACTAGGCTTCTTGGGTCATCCGGTCTCAGGGACAGCTGTATCTGTGTGTTGCCCACACAGCAATGATAAGACACATTGTGGTGCCGGATAATCTGGTCAAGCGGAGGCATATAAATAGAAAATAAAAGTGGACTTTAAATTGAACCTTGTGGTACACCACAGGCAATCCGAGTTTTAGAAAATGTATGATTGACTATGGTGACCACAAAGGTTCTGTCTAAAAGGTAGAAATAAAACTAAGTACAGTGTCCCTGATGCCAACCCAGATCCTAAGACGGTAAATCAAAATGGCTTGATCTACGGTGTCAAGGGCTGCACTTAGGTCTAAAATAATTATAATTGTGCTCTCTCCTCTGTCCACTGCTAAAAGAAGGTAAGTGGTTACCTTGAGGAGGGCAGTTTCTGTACTATGTAAAGCCCTAAAACCAGATGGAAATTTCTCAAGGAGAATGTTATGACACAAAAGCTAAAAGCTGGGGTGAAACCACTTTTTCTAAAACTTTTGATAAATATGGAAGTTTAGAAATTGGCCTAAACTTGTTAAAAACAGGAGGATCAACGTTTGCAGCATATAGCAAATATAGCTTGGGTTAGCCTGAAGACAACAAGCAGGGGGGAAAAGCTAGTCTGGCTCTGTCCAAACGTAACAAAAGACACCCATCAGCACCTCCAAAGCTAAGAAATTAACATGTTACATCTAGTTAAACTGTACAAAGTTTACAAACAGGCATATGTGCTATGTGGTATTTCAATTTATAGCCAGGTCAGCAATTTCTATAGCCACTTTCAAAGGATGCTGTCAATCAAAGTACCACTTGTAAAGGTCATGAACTACATGATAATCCTTGTCTCTTGACATGTGGTTGCAGGCGAGGCAGATGGGATGAATGAATTCATTTTGGATTGACAGGAGATGAGGAGTGGCTTCGAAGTACTTCCTCCACTCAAAGTAACGCATGTACTCCTCATCATTTTTATCCAAGTAGAGCAGAAAGTCTGCCAATGCCTTTGAATCAGGGAAATCATTAATGTGAATGAAGGAGTCAGAGGGGTAGAAGTGCTCGTAGTTTTCTCTTGATGGACCCAAAACTACGGGGACTGTGCCTGCTACAAAGGGCCCATTAACTTTCTCTGTGATGTAGTCTTTGTGGATCGAGTTTTCAAATGCAAGGTAAAACTTACAGGATGCAAGGGTTGAGTAATAGTCTTCATAACTCAAATAGTTCCCAAAAGCTCTACCATAGAGCTGGATCTTAATGTGTTTGGACAGTTCACGATAATATTGTTCTCTCACAGCTGTTCCTGTGGCTGGGTCTTTGTTACTGACAATCCAACACACTAGTTTGTCTTTCTTGGGGAGAACAAAGTCATCTTTCTCTTCTGGGTCCTTGATAGTGAGCTCATTTCTCACTGTGATGTCAGCATCTCTTCTGTAGCTCAGGGTTAAGTTAAACAGGTTTTCTAGGCCTGGTATCTTCCACGTGTTTGTTGGGGATTCCACATGATACCAGATCCACTTCTGAAAAGCTGGACGTGGCTCCTTCGGCATGTTTGACAAATCTCCATTTATGTTTCTGTGAAAGAAAATGACTCCCTCTACTTTGCTGTAGAGGGATGTGTCATCTGTCAGCACACAGCTGTCAATTTTGAAATGGGTGGCGCAAAGTTTGAAATCAAACCTCACACCAATAGGCCAGGACCACAGCAGGACTGTGGGCTTTTCATGTTGATCTGTGTCTTCATAATTTTTCTCATCAGCTAATGTAGATGTAGCCGGGCAAACAGGAGAGGGAGGCTCAAAATATAGAAAGAATGCAACGACACAGAAGACAAGGCCAACAGTAGATATCTTTGCTAACCACAGTGTTTTCTTGAAGGCTGATGGAATCATCTGTGAAAACAGAAAAAAGACACTGATGTGATCACTTTACAATCTACTTTGTGAATCAGTTCATTGTTAATGGGTCAATTTTGGGTTCAGTTCAATTCGATTCAATTTTATTTGTACAATATCAAATCATATCTTAGTTATCTTAGGGAAGTTTTCATACAGAACAGGTCAAGGCCACACTCTTTATGAACCCGATAGTTCCCCCCAAGAGCAAGCACTAAGGCGACGATGGCGAGGAAAAACTTCCTTTTAACAGGCAGTCAATCCCAGAACCATGGTATCATATGTTGTTTACAACTGCAATAATGAAGTGTTTGAATTTGCTACCACTGTTACACCTCTTCTTCTCCATAGCAGCACCGGCCGGGGCTCATGGTTATTGAGCGCCTCCACACCAGTCAGAGGCATGACGTTTTTGGGTCACCCCATTCTTGTAATAGCTGTAAATTTTTTTTATAATTCAAGTTTTTATTTTCAATATCAGCTTTTCGGTACATAACATCATCATTTGCGATTCAAGGTGAGCAAATCAGTCACTTATTATTAGTTCTTACATAGCAAGACACAGGTAAATAAGAAAAATAAGAAAAAGGAAAAAGGCAAAACAATGAAGAAAAACATATCGGGCCGTATCTTACGCTCGGCGCAAGGAGGTATGGGGCGCCGTTTGTAAAGTTGGTCATGCTGAAAATAACAGCAACATTTTATCACATTTAGCTTCAAATCATGTTTTAAAAAGTGGTGTGAATTTTTGAAAGTCACTTTTTAGCACATTTAACACAATATTTGTTAACTTTGAAAATTTATTAAATAATTAAATCTAAATCTAAATGTTAAATCTAAATGTTAA